>JASDQU010307907.1:12383-22592 GCA_032191745.1 Picea mariana
TGAGTATTCTTCCATGACCTTATCCACTTGCTTCTGCTGTGTGGAGAGGTTGGTCGTAGAGACCCTAGATGTGGCTGAGATATTTCACTCATTCTAAGAGTGAATCATGAAGAAGAAAAAATTCCTCGTCTAAGAGATGACCTTCCTGCATTTCTTGGAAAAGATCATGGAAATAACACTAGGTGTGACTACTTCAGGTATCCTATACAATTTAATGTTCAAAGTAATAATAAGACTGTGAGGCCTAGACTCATATACAGTATGGTGTTTCCATAAATATGGTTGGCCTAAAAGAACATTATAAACTTCGAGAGGGGCAACATCACACAATATCTCATCTTTGAAGGGCTTGATGTCGTATGACATACGACATTGTTGACTGACGCGGATGTCGCTTCCTTGGCAGAGCCACCCAATGGTGTAGGGATGCGGGTGCGACATTGTCAATATGGAGAGTCACTTGAAAACCTCTGTTGAGATGAGGTTTTTCTGGCTACTACTATCAATGATGAAGTGCAACGGGATACCCTTCACCCACATCTGTGAATGAAAAAGGCGCTTGACGTCCTCTTGCTCATCTAGTTCACTGGGTTGGAGCTCGGTGGTAGCAACGGTAGAAATGGGTTCTGCATCAATGATTTGTCTCCCCCTTTATAGTTATGACTCAGAGTCGGAACCTGCATCTGATTCAGAGGCTTTCACCTCAGCCACCAATGACTGCTTCGAGCAACAATCAACAGTGTTATGCCAGGGGCTCCTATGGAAGTCACACCACTTCTTGGTATTTTTATTTGTCTTTCCACTATCCTTCTTTGCTTGTGGCCTAGATTGGTTGTCCTGAGGTGGCTCTGTCCTTTGTTCTGCGGGTTGGGGCCACTGTTTCCTAGCTTTTTCTATGAGGGGTTCCCAGGCCCAAATTGCCACGTCTTTTGTTTGAGCTTCTGCTCGACTTTGAAGGAATATCAGTAGGTTTATCCCAAGGACAAGATGTCTAGAAAATCCATTTCATCCTGGATGTATCTATGCATACTACCACAATACTTGAGCACCAGATGTCACTCAGAATATTTGATACCCATCTTGGTGCACAAGGTATGGAAGATATTCGTGAACTCGGGCACTGCTTGGTCTCTTTCTTGCCGTAGTGTGGTCCATTTTGTGTACATGTCATCATAGATTCCAATAGCGTATTATTATTCCTTAATAGCATCCATGAAGGACTCCCAGGTGACCGTGACTGTAAATAATGAGATTTTCTTTTTTTCCTTTGGCTCGCAGAGAGTTTCCCACTAATATTTGACATGGGGAATGGATTTGAGTGCAAAAGTAATATTTTCTCTATTCGAGAAGTCTAGGTTTGGTGGTACAACAAAGTACACATCCTCTAATATACCATGCCACATTTTCTTGCATTATGGGTCGATACACATACCTATGTAATTTGACAACTGTCTTCCCACACCAAAATGTCCTGCAACCTTGGAGGTGTGATCCTCTCAAATAAGTTGCAATCGTTCACCTTTAGGAACACAAATCTTGTTGATCTTGTAGAGTAAACCATTCTAGAAATGATATTAGCCTCGCCATCACCTTCTTCTATATGAATATTTCCTTGTAGTTGCCGAAACATCTCCTTGAAGTCCTCATCTTCTGTGTATGACTATTTGTATGCATCATGGGAAAAATGCTCCATGTGCATCAGAGTTCCCAAAGCTATAATATTGGATGTGGGTGTCTGTGAAAGCATATCTTCCAAATTGTTTTTTCTACCCTTCTTATACTTTATGACCAAATGAAATTGTTGTAAAAACCCCATCCACTTGTAATCCATGGTTTGTTGTATCTTACTCTGGACCTACAAATACTGTAGTGGTTGGTGATTTGTGTGGATGATGGTCTCCTTTCCCATCAGATAGTGCTTCCATTTTTCTACATATTTTTCCAAGGCATAGAGCTCCTTGTCGTAGGTAGAGTAGTTGAGAAACACCACATTAAATACTTCAAAATGATAGTAGAAGAGCCTTCTTCCCTGCATAAATATTGCTCCTATGGCATACCCACTTGCATTTGTCTCTACTTCGAAGGGATTTTGCAAGTTTGGTAGTGTGAGCATTGGTGCTTGAATGATATTTCTTTTCAACTCATCAAATGCCTTCTGTTGATTCTTTCCCCAATGGAAACTCTTACCACTAGATGTTATGGCATGGAGTGGTGCAACTACCACTGAAAATGAAGCTATGAACTTCAACAAGTATTGTGTTTCCCCAACAAAAATCCTAACTTCAGTGACATTTGTAGTAACTTGCTATTTCATTATGGCCTCCACATTTGTGTTATCTATCTTGAGATTCCCTCCACCAATCAATACATACCCCAAATACACCAAAGACTATTGAGAAAAATCACATTTCTTGAGATTGGCCAACAACTGGTGCTTTTTCATAGTCTCTAACACCTGCATAAATGTGCTCCTCCCAGGTAGTGTTGTAAACCAATATAGCATCCAAATAAAAAATAACAAATGAATCTAGATAAGGGTGTAAAAAATCATTCATTAGTCTCATAAATGTAGTCGATGTGTTGCATAAACCAAATGGAATAACCAACCACTCATACAAACCTTGGCTTGTCTTGAAGGTAGTTTTCCAAGTATCTTTTTCTTTGACTCGTACCTGGTGATATCTTGATTTCAAATCCAACTTAGTGAAGTAATTGACATGTTGTAGTTGGTCCAACAGATCATCGATCCTTGGTAGAGGGTATCGATTCTTCAGTGTAATATTTTCCAATGCCCTGTAATTGATACACATTCTCCAAATCCCATCCTTCTTAGGTACAATTATAGTGGGTAACCCACAAAGTGAGGTATTTGGTTGAATCAAATCATTCTCCAACAACTATTGCAATTGCTTCTTCACTTCATTCGCTTCTATAATAGATTGTCTAAACAGCCCAACATTTGGCAAGGGGGAGTCTGACAATAATTGGATTTCATGCTCCACTTCCCTCTTAGATGGTAGCCCTTTAGGCTCATGGAAAACTCCTCTGTATGCCTGTAGCAACTCCTCCAACTGATATTTTTTATTTTTAGTACACCCTTCCAGGGATTTCTTCACTCTCATTGACTCATCATCAGACTGATTTTCTCTTGAGAAAAGAAAAACTTATTTCTTAATAGAACTAATCAACTTCTTAGCTTGGTTGGCACTTACCAGTGAGACCTTTGACTTGCCTTTATGCGTGTTGATGATGTAGTACTTCCCATCCTTGATCAGTTGATATTGGTTGGATCTTCGCATGAATATTGCATCCCTCATATACATGTAAGGGCTTCCAAACACTACTCCACATACATCAAGGGGTACTACGTCCAATTCCACTTCATCAATAGAATCAATACTCACAAAAAATTTAATATTACACTTTTTTAACTTTATATTTGCATCCTTATTTACCCAACCTAATGGNCTTGAGAAAAGAAAAACTTATTTCTTAATAGAACTAATCAACTTCTTAGCTTGGTTGGCACTTACCAGTGAGACCTTTGACTTGCCTTTATGCGTGTTGATGATGTAGTACTTCCCATCCTTGATCAATTGATATTGGTTGGATCTTCGCATGAATATTGCATCCCTCATATACATGTAAGGGCTTCCAAACACTACTCCACATACATAAAGGGGTACTACATCCAATTCCACTTCATCAATAGAATCAATACTCACAAAAAATTTAATATTACACTTTTTTAACTTTATATTTGCATCCTTATTTACCCAACCTAATGGGTAGGGGATAGGATGATCGTGAACCTCCAACCCAAACTTGTTTACCGTATTTGTGCCTATGAGATTATATTGTGAACCATAATCGAATGGGTCATCTATGTTGGCCTTCTTGACCTGAATCTTGATGTGGAAGAGATTTATTATCTCCTTCTCTTCCTAGTGATGAAGGCTACTCATATTCACCTCCTTCTGCACAGATGTGAAGAAAATATTTTCATCCACATCCAAACTACTTTCAACCTGATTGCTTGAATATGTGGCTAGAAGGTTCTTTTTCTTTTTTTCGTTCTTGCGGATCTTTGAGTTCAACTCTGGATGTAGTTTCTAGCATTTTTCCTCAGGGTGGCCATCAATGTTGAAATTATTGCAATGGTTGCTGGGATATTTACTTTGATGTGCAGTGGATGTTGTCGTCTTATCTTTCCCCCCTTTCCACTTCTTCTTCCCCTCCTTGGAATCTTCCAACTGGTTCTCTTTCTACTTCGAACCACTTGGATGCCTTTTCTTTTGGCCTATGTTTTCCAGGTATTGTGCCTATACACACGCCTCATCCACTATTCTTGTCTTGAAGAACATCACTAGACTTCATAGATGATTTTATAAACCTCCCAGATACTTGACGAGTACATTTGGGTTCTTGGGAGAGATATCTAGCATGATGGCCATCTTTTTGAAGTCAATGGTGTACTCCTTTACAACCTGCCCCTACCTCTGCTTGAAGTAGTTTCATCGGATTCATTCATCCTCTACATACCCAATAGGGTAGAATTGGGACTTGATTAGGCTTTTTAAGTCCTACCACCTAGTTACTAATGGATCACCCTGCATCCTAAGTGTTTTCGTGTGGATTTCCCACCAGGTTAAAGCATGGCCCTCTAACTTCAATCTAGAGAATAAAATATTTTGTTATTCATCTATATGGTAAATGATAAAATAATCTTCTAGTTGTTGCAACCAATGATTGAGATTTAATATATCGATATCACCTTGGTATGGCTTTATGTCTACTTTCACTTCTATTAGCACATAGAATCGTAAGGGGGTCAAAAACACTTTTTTTTTTTTTTGGAGTCATAGGGTTTTATAGGTCTTAGGTTTTGTGTCTTTTTGTTGGCATAACAAAGTTATGTTTAGCCTTGGTTTAGAGTCTATTATCACCTGCTAATTTGTATTAATTTTTTCCAAAGCATCTGGTCCCTATGCTATTTTTCCACTCAAATTTTCAAATTTTTTCACCAGCTCCATCAAGATCCTATCACCTAAATCCTTCACTCAACTGATCATCCAAAATAGTCATGTCCTCCATGAGTTAAAAAAATTTGGCGAATATCCCAAACCTATACCTAGCCTTAATGCTTATCTAAATCCCTTAGTTTCATCACTTCATTCATTTTTACCCTTATTTTCATATTCCTGTTGAAAATAAAAAATATTCCTTTTATTAAGTACCCTCATCCTATCCACAAAGTAATGTGTTAAGCCTCAGTAGCCCAAAGTCCTTAGAAAATATAAAAAGGGTTTATTATTATTAATATAAATATTTTTATATTAAAATATTTATATTAATAATTAATCCAATATTTAATTTATGGAATCACGTCAAATCATGGGCACGCGAATCTCAATTTATAATGTGGAAAAGTCAAAGTTTGAATGGAAGGCACACATACATATCGGGGATTGAAGTAGCGAGGAGGTTAATTATGTGAAGGCGAGCCGGGGAAAACTATTGTGTTTTTACTTGGAGCACATTGGAGGTAAAAGCAGTTTGGATTAAACCACTCTAGCCCAAGCCCGATGTAAGAAATGCACCATTTATCATATGTTTAATGTGCGACATTTTTCCAGAAGTGCATTTCAACAACAAATATGGGATTTCTAATAAATGAAATTCCTCCTCACGATGAAAAGGTTTTACGGAGGTAAGATTTAAGTTTTACAAATTAAAGAAATTAATGTTTATTTCCATGCAAAAGATTTAAATGGGAAGATGCACGTGAACGAAGACTTGGATAATTCTTTATCCAAAGATTTACAGAAGTAACAAAAGAAGATAAAAGGTATTTTACCAAAGACGGTAAACTGGAAAAAAACACACAATAAATGTTTTTTCACAGTGAAATAGTAACAATAAATGTTTTTTAGAGTGAAATGGTGACATTACACATTAAATTTTTTTCACAGGGAAATAGTAACAGTAAATGTTTTTTAGAGTGAAATGGTGAATTGGGCCAAACAATAAATGGTTTTAAAAGCCACGAGCATGAATTAAATCATGGAAATTTAATTCTACAGGATAGAAAACTATTTGGGAATTATTTTATTCAAATATATTATTCCCAAATATTAAATGGGAATATGGATAAATGCAATTATATTTGAAAAATTTTAAGTGACATTTCAAAGAGAACGTGGCAGAGGAAGGAGTTGGAGCGTCAGAGGAATCTGCAGGGATCATGAAACCATTTTTCTGAAAACTATCATTTGTAATCATTGTAGAAGTTGTAACATTTCATTTTAGTTATTGTAATCGGTTGCACACTGAAGGAACTTGAATTGTATAAGTATTAGAGGTTCTGAGTGTATTAATGGTGGGAAGAAGTGCAAGGGCACAATGTTGGTGGTTCTGGACTCTATTGTAATTTTTTTGGGTCTGAATTGAATACATATGCATAAGCATTTTGAACTATTTATGAAAAGATTCTAATGCCTATGATATGAGTTTTGTCTTCCTTCATTGTTTGCATTTCCCGTGTTCTTTAATTCCATTTACATTTTTGTCTATTTAAATTGGATAGTTAAAAGCCCAGAATTCATCCCTTGATGCTCTCGGCTGAAACAATTTAAAATGTGTGTATCTCTTCCTAACTAATTCATAATTAATTTTATTAATTCTCAGATGTAGTTACTTGTTTTTCCCCTTTCCTCTTACACTTTGCAAATATTATTTACAACTCAGATTCATTGCCTCATTTAGCCTTTATCCTCTGGAGAGTTCTATTGGCCAGTCAATGTTTTCATTCATTTTCAAAATTTTGACCCCATAGCCCTGAGTGTCCCTTCTCTTCTTAGCCAACAACTTTATAAAACCCCCCAAAACAAACCAAATCTAGCCACTGATTATCAAAGAAATATCAAGTGACATGAGAGAGCCCTCTCTGAGTTGAGCAGGCTAGTGCCTCAACTCTAAAGATGGTTGAAAAATTTACCTCTGTCATTTGTCTATTCAGCCGGACAAAATTTACAGAGTTCTAACAGAGTCTTTATGTCATAATATTAGTCATAATGAAAAAGTTAAATGATCCTTATGAGTCACACTCTTGATCTTAAAATCATCACCATGACATGTCTTTCCTCCAAGTTGTACACAAGTTTTCCTTTGTCACCATCCAACCATTTAGATGTCTAGTCTAAAGTCATATGTACTTGTTGCCAACTCACCAGGAGAGTTCGCAATGTACTCATCAGTACCTCAAGCATTCATTTATCATCATTGCAGTTAAGAAATGTGCCAAAGGGGATTTCACTATTTTCGGTGCCTTCATTTAATCAACTTTTGAGGTATTGTCACATATGTTCTAACAGTCTCCTTGAGGTGTGCAATTTGAGTTTGAATTTGGCACTGCAAACTGGTTGAAGAGGATCCTTGAAATTTGGATGACTTGTTGATATATCAGTTCAAATTCACATGTATCGGGATCAAAACTAGGTTTATCAGGTACCCCTTGATGGTCTCCACACTCTTCAAAGGATTAAAGAGGGGTTTATATTTTTTATTACATTGGCGCTGCAAATTGGTGTTGCAAACCCTCTGTTTATATAATTGGTTGAAACCCTCGTTTTCTGCATCATTTTGAAGTGTAATATTAATTCATTGAAGGAGACCTCTATCAAACCTGAAGTGTATGGTCAAATCATTTAAGAACCTATCCTGAAATTGCATACTTCATTAGTGCTACAAACCGATATCTATGTTGTTGAAACCTTGTTATTAGCAAGAAGATTCAATTGTCCTACTTTCATTACAAATCTCAATGGTTATTCCTTTATTCCTCCTTTTTGAAAGGTTCTTTATCGCATACCATTGATGTGTATACAGCTTTGGACAAGGTGGACTCTAAGAAAATAGTTCTGTCATTAAACCATAAAACTCATGTTCACACTGTTTTCACACACCAACTGTCATAACAACTTACATAAAACAACCAAGCAATGAATATACATGTTGGCCAAGGTGGCTATCAAAAGAAAATCTAGAACCAAAAAATGAATACATTGAGCCTCCATAAAAAACATCAATTTTGGTCAAAGATTTTGTTTTCATGCATTTTACAACATTTTAGTGATGATTGAGTTTTAAACCATGATTAGTAGTTTTGGTGTTTTCTTCTAGTCATATATCAATATAATGAAGTTTTTGCAGCATGTATGGACTCCTAGCATAATTTTTGAGGTGTTGAAGCTTTGAAAAAGTGAAACATGCTTCTATAGGAAAGTTCATAGCGCCTGGACTCATTGGCGCTACGAACTGGTAATTTATGACAGTTTGTAAGCATTAACACATAGTAGAGGATTGTTTTGATCATAAATTCGGAATTTCAATCTGGGTTCCTCTGAAATTTTGTGTGGAGGAAAAACATGATGTTTTTGACTTGCGGACAAAAAATAAGGCCGGCCCATTTCGTATTTTGGGAGAAAAGATAAAAAAATCACCTACTGGAAAGTTCGCAGTGCATGTTGTCAAAGGCGTTGCGAACTCTAACAGTCTGACAAATTCGAGTTATGGGAAGGCTTCCAACTGTCATGGAAGGTTAGAATAGTTTCCTATGAGTTAGTTGGATATGGGGGACATGTTTTCCATCTCCATATCGAGAAGCATGACATGTTTCAAAAGGAATTTATCTCAATAGACAAGATCCCCCAAAGTAGGAATTTGTTAGGTTTTTGTTGGAATCTTTTGTAACAAGACTCCTAAATTGAGGAGGATCCTATGTAGCTCCTTGGTTTTGACCTCCTTAGGGTAGATAGAGATGATTCACTATATATGGAATTGGATTTGATAAAGAAAGGTTGGAGTGATAGGAAAAATGATGTTACTATTTTGTAAACTCTTAGACTCTGCATATCTAGATGGAGGATTCTTGTGTAGTCAAAGATCAGCTTGTGCTCCTTTCTTTGTCCATTTTCTTTGTCTTGTTTCTCTAATGAAATAATTATTGATAAAGTATTTATCAACAAATTTGTTCGCAGAGTTATGCACTAGATGATTTACTGTGTATTTTGTGAAGCATTTCTTCTTGGAGAAAATCCTTATTTCTTGATTATAAGGATCCTAATTAATGAAATTTCAACCATATGAATGTCTCAATCAACCCTGATGTGAAATTGACTGTTCATCTTGATGTTTTTTTGCATTTTCTTCTATTCATATTTCAAAATATATGTTTGTTTGACATTATGATAGCCCTTTTTGCTGGAATATAGTCTTTGGAATTTCGTGCATTAGATCAGGATTTGAACCTTAACAGTTTGATCCATTTTTGAATATAATCACTCATCCAACTCTAAACATCCTGATGGGTATTGGGCTTACACTTAAAGCAGTCTAAGTGTGACTCTCATTGCTAACAACTTCCATATTGAATAGGGATTGTGAAGAGTTAATGGAACTCRAMCTCTATTGTTCKTTCTCGGATTCTTTCCACAACTCCTTTCCCGAGTCTTCCCAATCTTCTGATTTCCCCTCTGATCTGTTCTCTGAGTTAGAGCCTCCATCATCTCTGAATGGTATGAGATTTCTTGCTAGAGCCTCCATGAGGAGGTTCATATTGCGACTGATGTCGACAACTTGCGCTTCCAACTGCTCAAATCTCTCTCCTACTGGATCTCGAGGGTTATTATAAACAAACTCGTCTTCCATGGCTAGGGTTTCTACAACTTCTCTTTAAGTTAATTCCTAGATCCTGCAAACTTCCCACAAATACCCAAAAGAAAATTCTACTTTGATACCAATACGATATGTAAATTGATGTGGATATTCCTCTAGAACAGTTCATCACAACAGATCTGATAAATAACTAAAATCTTTATTATTAAGGTTATTTTCCCTTTATATTTCCAGAATATTTAGCTATTGATTTTTCTTCTTATGCATGAAATAGATAAAATGTGGAAAATACAAAACATTAAAATACAATCACACCATCTACAAATAAACACAAGATATGACCTGGGAAACCCAATACATGATAAAACCTAGCTAGAAGGTGAGGCTTCTTTGCTCTCTTTTCTCTAGTATAGAAATGATGCAAGTACAAAGAAATAGGCACTCTTTGTGGAGTTTCCTTTGACATATGGCTTGTATGGCTTCTACAAAATCTCTCCTCCTCTATTATGATCACATAATACCTCAGCTATGGAA
>JASDQU010307907.1:36043-47383 GCA_032191745.1 Picea mariana
CTCTGTCGTAACCGCTTTAACAACCCATGTGGTGAGCTCCATATGGGCACCCTACCATAGACTTGTTGTCTCTTCTCTGTCATGGATTTCACCAAGTTAACATAGACTTTGGTTTTTCCTCATAGCATGCCTCACATAAATCTGTGTTCAGACTTCTCCAAAGTCTCCTTGTGCGTCCCACCCTTGGATACTTGTCTTCCATGTCTTTGCAAATCTATGTTCCACCTTGCCTCAATCACTTGGCTTTCTCTCTACATCTCCTTGTTCCCTCTACTTCCTTGGTTGTGTGCCCTTGTGCTCTTATATGGACTCCAAATGTCACCTTCACGAACCAACGTGTCTTTTGGGTGTGTTGCGTCCCTTCACGAACCATCATACCCAAATCAACCGACGTGCCCATGAACCTGTGTACTCGTCAACCCTTTGTGTCCCTTGAAACCGACAGACCCCAACTTCTTTGGTGCGCCCTTGCCTTGTGTGTTTGTTTGAAATGGTGACGTGACTCTCCATGGGTTTTTCGATGGGGTCATAGAACCTCTCTAATGTGCCCATGTTGCTAAGGGAAGGTGGGTCCACTCTTTGGGTGCCTGTCCAAGTCGCCCTGTCTTGTCCGCTCATGTTGCCCTTAGGCCAACAAAAAAGCAGTGGGCTATCACAAGGTGCGTGGACTGCCTCTTATCAAGATGAAGCTTCCCAGGACCTTCACAATGCCTCATAGCAAGACAAAGATTCCCATTGCTCGAAAGTCAGATAGTGGGTTTTGCATATGGAGAAAAAAGTTTTGCTGTGAAAAAATTTGTCGTTTGAAACCCTCATTCGTCGACATTACAGGCTTTAAATTTGGTCTCTGTTTGCACATATTGGTCTTTAGATTGCCTTGGATATTACTATATGAGCTGTCCGGTTGAGGTGAGTTCTTTTCCACATGAAAACATTATGAAATTTGGGTTTTTTCTGCGTTCTTTTGATGTTTTTTTTTTTGTTGACGGATTTTGATATGCACTTCATTTCCAATCCAACAATTTTCTTTGAAATCTACATAATTATATCTTGCTTTATATATAAGTATTAGCGTTCGAACTAGTTTGCAATATACAAGCATACATTCAATTTCTCTTATATTGGGTGAATGGTTTAATAATCATAAAATAAAAATAAATATAGACAATAATAAAATAATAATTTCTTCTTATTTTTTAACTTCACGTCGGTCCAGTTTTCCAATAAAGATTATTTCATTTCAATGTACATATTAATAAATAAAGTCAATGATTATATTTTACTTAAATCACATATTTCTAAACATATAGCCATTTCATTATTATATTGACATTCATAATGAAATATCTAAATTACAGTTTTACAATTCTCATACAACAAATACATCAAAAGTGCAACAGTTCCCATATTTAGATCATGTGCACTTACTTACTGGAGACATGATACCCAGATTATGTATTACGGAAACGAAGGTGATTGGTATTAATGTCATGGCTTGATTATTCATAAGGTCTAGAAATGAAAGTGTTCACATAATTGTTGTAAATCTCTTGTTTCTCCCTTTCCACTTTCAAGTTCAATTGGCATTCTTCCTTTTGCATCAAGTTTTATAAGGAGAATTGATTACATTATTAAAACAAGGTTTATTTAAATGTTTATGTATTACACTACCATATTTTATTTAAATGTTTACCTATTACACTACCATATAACAATATGTGATTAGAATAAAGGAGAATTGTAAGATTTGACTAAGAGAGGATCTAGGGTTCGGTTTGGGTTTGGGATGGGGTAGCTTTGCTCGGCCCCCACAGGGGTAGGCAGCTGGAGGCCTGCATCGGGATAATGGGGATCTGAGTCCACAAGAGTAAAGACTAAATGGGGAGAGGGAGAGGAAGAGGGAGAGGGAGAGTGGAGCATAGGGGATAGGGTAGATAAGACGCGTGATTATTATATTGGATGGAATGACGTCTGAATCTGGTGTCCAGCTGTTGGACTCCTTGGAGGAGCTTTGGTGGAGCCGTAAAGGGTTGTATAAGTCTGATGCAGAGTACAAGGCAGAGCTTACAAGGTACAAACAAAATTTAAGGCTGATGGGTGAGGAGTTAGTAGTGGTGGAGGATGAATGGTATGACATGACAACTTTGGGGACACTTGGCAGCCCTTTGGAAGATCCAATGAGGAATAACACTATTGATACAATTAATGCATTGTTCTCTTGGGAAGTGTATTTTGGCGGCAACAAAATATTGGGAAGGAGTATGATCCGCTCTATTTATCACGATCCATAGAGGGAGCTAGGTCGGATTGCAAGCTAGTTGAGGGAGAACACAGCTCCCCTGCTTCACCTAGAGGGGTGCAGAGAGTTTGTGATGGCCAGTGCGGTAGTGGGGTTGTAGGGCATACTGGTCAAGTGTCGGGGGAAAGCGGAGGTGCGATATTGAGGGGAGAAGAGGTGAATCTTCTAAGTGGGGTATCTAACTGTGATAGAAATTTTGGCCAATATAGGTCGGACTTGGGAAAGCTACGACACTCAACTCTTATAGAGAGGGGTCAAGCTGTTGATGGACATGCAGACAATGGAAACATTGTAATTTCATAGAGAGATAAAGGGGGTGTGGGGGGAACTGTACTGACAAAAGGGGGAAGCAGAAGTGAGGCGTTATCAGATGCAGGAGTGAACTCAAGTGTGGGTCATCCCGGTGGGTACAACAACCAAGAAAGAAATAAGTCAAACACAGGAAACAGGGTGTGGAAGCCGCGAAATTTGAAGTTGTCGTTAACATTAGGAAGAGATATAGGGATGGGCGTTGTGAGAATTCTCTCCTTGCGTGGTTTGGTGGGAAAATTCAGCTATTGGGCCTTGGGAGCAAAGGATATACATGCATGGGTTGAAGCCAATCTGGGGGTGTTTCTTGGATATATATCAGAGACCTTCATTTTATTAAAAGGATGGTTTTTTTTTATTTTCAAGAATTCAGAAGATATGGAGAGGGTACTCCAGAAGGTCTGGTTGGTTAACGATGGAAGTCTGATGTTGAGTCGGTGGCACTTGGGTTTCAATCCAGAAAAAGAGATAGTCATATTTCGGCACCTATGGGTGCTTTTACCAGGCTTCCCTCTTGCATTATGGAGTCTAGATGCCTTCAAGGTCATCGGGAATACTATCGGTAAATTCTTACAGGTGGATTTATAACAATTTGGGGGTTTTGATCACCAAATGGGGAAACTGTTGGTTGAAATAGACACTTTTGCAGGCCTGCTAGAGGAGATAGAAATTATTTGGTAGGGATTAAGGATTCAACAGAGATTGGACTACGTTGGAGTGTCGTTTCGCTGCTCGGGATGTAAAAATACAGGACACTTGCGTTCTAAATGCGTGGAAGCAGTGGATCAAAAGAAAATACTTGTGACTGGACTATCGAGATTGTGAGTCAAGGACATAACTTGTGAAGTGGAAGATCGAAGCAGCTGAGCTGATACACAGGTATTGCAAAGCAATGGAAATTGTGGTAAGTCAAAATCCTGCCTGCCTAATCCATTTTTTTCCTCGAATTCCTTATTGTTGCAAGAGTCTTCGGGATTAGATTTAGAACCCCGGATTGCTATGGCACCTTTGAAAGGAGGGCAGGGATTAAAGTTTTGTCATAAGGGAAAGAGTTGTCCTGTTAGTAATGATCTGGGAAAGAGTCTGAAGGACACAGGTTGTCTCTCTGAGGTCGTAAGGGATATATGTCAGGTGTCTGGGGCGAGTATAGGAGAGGCGCCCAAGCCTGTAGTATCTGGGGAGGTGCTAGGTCTTGGGAGGAGACAAACTATATTTTTTGTTGAATCTGAAAGACTGTTTAAAAATGACTGTTCATCTTTGTCCACGGATGCTAGGGATTTTCAAGAGGATTCTGGTAAAGAAGTATTAGATGTGGAATCCCTATCGAAGTTAAGCGAACATAATACTTTTCTGGGTAAGGGCGTAAAAACCGATATGCCTGAGGGAATTTCTAGTGGACTAGAATTGGAAGGGAAGGGAGGTTGCTTATCATTCGTGACCTTATTAAAAGGAAACGAAAGTGTGGTCCCAGGGACCACTTCTGCTAAGCCTGATAGCTTTGATAAACTTGATTTTGCAGTTGTGTTATCGGGTAAAGGGAGTATGCTTGAGGATCCTGACAGGGTTGTTGTAGAGGTGGAATCCCAAAAGTCTCATTGTGAGTGGATTCCAATTCTGGTTGAAGGATATTTGACTGAAGGGGTTGAGGGATACTTTTGTGGTTTGGAGTTGATAGGGAAGGGAGATGGATTTTCAGAAGCGACTAAATTAAAAGGGATTGACAGAATGTCTTTGGGGACCCTCAAAGATGAGCTTATGGTTGAGCAATTGGGTGAAGGGGGGTCTCCAGGGGACTTTGGAAGGGATTCATTAGCTGTGGACTCCCAAATGCGGATAATCGACCGAAATCCTATTATGGTTGAGGGCTTAAAATCTAGTGTAGATGTGAATTATTATAGAGGTTTGGGATTGAAAGGGAATCCAAATTTGATTGCGGGAAACTCTTGTGGGGTGGGACTAAAAGGGAAGGGAGATAAATTATCTTATAAAACTATTATAGAAGGGAACGTCAGTTGGGATCCAGGGTCATCTGAGGGATTGCATACTTTATATGGACTATCAGTAGTGGAGTAATCACTTTGTAATTTTATACCTTCATATAGGGAGGTATTAACCCGAACGCAACTACCAATCTATGGTGGTGGGGTTTTATTGGATAACCAAAAGGTTGGGAAGGAAGAGGGGAGAAGGGGTCACTCATCTTATGGTCGGGGATGTGGGGTTTTCCTGATTAAAGGGGTAGTCATAGGAGGGCTGGAAACAAATTTCTCTCTTATTAAAACTAGGAGTGCAAGGAAATTGGGAAAAGAGAAAGTTCACTCAGTTATGCCTATACATGAGGCTGTAACTGGTCCTAGGGCGCTTAGAGCTCAGAAATCCCTGGCTAGGGTGAAAATATGATAGTGGCTTCATTGAATGTGAGAGGGGTGGTGGGATCCTTAAAGTCATTATCCCTCACTAGATTTTTAGAGAAAATTAAACCAAATGTTCTTTTCATTCAAGAAACCATGGTAGGTGCGACAAAAGCAAGGGAAGTCTTTGCCAAACTTCTTCCTAATTGGAATTTTTGCATAGTGGATCCTTTACAACTTCTCTTTAGCCATTTGGTTCAAAATGGAGGTTTAGTGGATGCCGAGCCAACAAAAATTCTTCTGGCATGGAGGAATGGAAGGAAAGGCCAAAACTATATTGCAAAAAGACTGGATTGATTTTTGATATCTGAGAAGCTGGTCTCTTCAGAAATCAGATATCGATCCTGGACTTGCAATGATAAGATCTCGGACCACATGCCAGTAATTTTACAACTGGATTTTGGGAGCGATTTAGTTCGATACCCATTTAAATTTAATGTAGTTTGGCTAGAGGATCCAGATTTTGTTAGTATTGTTAGAAACAATTGGGTGGATTTGTTGGGGACAGAGGTCTTGACACCTATGGAATCGTTAGTTAAAAAAAAAATAAAAAAATTAAGGGCATGGTAATAGTTTCGGAAAGAAAGAAGAAGGAAGAAGGTAAGAAAGAATTGGTACAGCTGGAATTGGATTTGGATAAGTTATATACAGACTTTCCTGGAGGATTTGTGGAGAAAAATGATAAGTTATCAGTTGTATCTAAAGAATAGAGGAAAAGGACTCTTCTAAAACAAGAGGAGGAGACTTGGAGATAGAAAATTAGGGTAAACTGGTTGGCAACATGTGACAAGAATACAAAAAAATTTCATGCTTATGCAAATTCAAGAAAACATATAAACACCATTTGGGATATTACTAAGGAAGATGGAACAACTATAACAAATAGTTTAGATCTTCAAAAGGAAGCTGGTGAATACTTCAAGAAATTGTTAAAAGCATAGGGAAATATGGCTATTACAGACCAATTTGCAGTATTAAGGAATTATCCGAGGATGTTCACTGAGGAAGAGGGAAGTAGGATAGTTGATCCAGTTTCCTTAGCTAAAGTATTAAAAACTTTAAAAGGATTTAAGTGCTCAAAGAGTCCTAGGCCGAATGGTTGGACCGTTGAATTCTTTTTGGCTTTCTTCGATATTTTGGGGAATGAACTTTTGGAAGTAGTGGAAGAGTCGAGAAGGTTAGGGAAAGTGTCAGGAGAAATGAATGCTACTTTTATTGCCTTAATTCCTAAAAGTGACCAACCTGAATCTTTTGGAGGATTTAGGCCTATATATTTGTGCAATCTAGTATACAAGATCATTTCAAAAATAATTGCTACCAGAGTAAAATCATCCATGTCCACTGGTATTTCAAAAGAACAATTTGGTTTTTTAGATGGTAGGCAAATAAATGATACAATTGGAATGGTACAGGAAGTACTACATAGCATAAAGGTGAAAAATAAAAAAGCATTGGTTCTGAAACTGGACTTCGTCAAAGCTTATGATAGGGTGGATTGGGATTTTCTTAGACTTGTGCTCCTACAGATTGGTTTAAGTCTAGAAGCAGTCGACTGGATCATGGGATGTGTAACATCAACAAATTATGATGTACTGATTAATAGGAAACCTACAAGATTTTTTAAATCCTCAAGGAGGATAAGGCAAGGCTTCCCTTTATCTCCACTACCTTTTCTTCTTGTAATTGAAGGGCTAAGCAGAATTATACAGGAGAGGGTTCAGAATAAGATAATTGAGGGTGTTCATGTGGCGAGAGGATTAAATATTACACATCTAATGTTTGTAGATGATGTAATACTATTTCAGATTGGAGTCATTGCTGAATGGAAAACATACAAGGAGGTATTGGAATTATTTTGCAATGCTACATGGATGGAATTCAGTCAAGTTTCTTAGAAGCTGGATGGGAGGATGTAGAGATTAATTTATTAAAGGAACTTCTGCCCTTTGAAGTTAAACCATTAGATACAGGTTTTAAGTATCTTGGGTTTTACATTAAACCAAATTGTTATACTAGAGGGGATTGGTCGTGGCTAGAAAAAAAAATTGAAAATATAATTCTGAGTTGGAACCATAGGTGGCTTACCCTGGGAGGAAGACTGATACTTGTAAAAGCAGTACTTGAAAGCATATATGTGTATTGGATTTCATTGGAAAAAATCCCTAAAAGTGTACTAAATAGTATTAGAAGAAGAATGTTCATCTTTTTATGGTATCGTAAAAAAGAAAAGGAAGGTATTCATCTATCAAACTGGAAAAAGATTGCAAAGCCTAAAAAGGACGGTGGATGGGGAATCAAAAATATTTTTGTGTTTGGACAAGCATTGGCGGAAAAAAGCCTGTGGAGATGCCTTATGATGCCTGGACTTTGGCATGAGGTGATAATAAAGAAATATCTTAAAAGAAAATCTGTTGAATAGTGGTTCAGGTAGGGGAGAAAAAACTGGAATGGAACCTCAAATTTCTGGAGAGCTCTTACCTCTTCAATAAACATTATTTCTAATTGGATGGTTTGGAAGCCTAGGATCAGGAGAAATATCAGAAGAGGTGTTGATCCTATGATAGGGTCTCACTATTTCTATAAACTATCTGAAAATCTTATATTAATGTTAAAGGAACAAGGGATCACCTGTCTTGCTCATGCAGGAACAAATGCACAGGAAGGATTTAACTAAACAAAGTGGAAAACTGCTGAAAATTTAAGCTTGGAGGGAGTTCGAAAAGATGAATGGACAACTTATATTAAAGGACTGGTAAATGTTGGAATAGAGTTAAGCCAAGAGAAAGATAGTCTTCTGTGGTCTTGGGATACCAAACAATCACAGGCTAGTGCAAAACTAGCATATGAAGTCCAAGTGATGGAGGATATGTGGGTAGAGCCAAAATTCTGGTATTCTGATATTTGGAAGTAGCAAATACCAATGAAGGTAAAACTTTTTGTATGGTTATTATTGGAACAAAAATTTCTTACCTGGGATAAAATGATAAAAAGGGGTTTTCAGGGACCTAACATCTCCGTGTTTTGTAAGGAAAATGAAGAATCTATGTTACATTTATTTGGGGACTGTAGTTTTACAAAAATTATGTGGAAACCCATTTGTAAGGAACTAAAACTAGTTAATAAATGGCAAGGAGGATCTTTTGAAAACAACATCCTTAATTGGACAAAGAGGAAGGAAAATTGGAATGAAATTCCATGTCTTATAAGCTGGAAGGTTTGGAAGCATAGGAACCTGTTGATATTTGAAGGACAACAAAAAAAACCATATCAGAGTTTGTAACTACATCTTGCAGGAATTGGGGGAACACAAAATTACATAGGATATTCTTCAAGAAAGGGTTGATAGGCCACCAACTATTGATTGGGTCGGGGCAGCAGTATTTTTTGATGGGGCTTCACAGGAAAGAGGCACAAAATGCGGGGCTGGAGCATTTCTGAAATGTTCAATATTGGGTACTTATAAAATAAAAATGAATTGTGGAAAATGAACTAATTCTAAAGGGGAATTGATGGCACTTTGGTTAATTTTATATTTTTCTTATCTTAAACAGGTATCAAGATTATTATTGCTGGGGGATTCTAATATTATTATTGATTGATACACTAATGACAATAATCTTCAGGTGATATCTTTGCAACCCTAGATGAAAAAGATTAGAGAGTTGCACAAACATTTTTCAACAAATCAAAGCACAACATATTTATAGATCTTATAATCAGGATGTTGATCAACTATCAAAGGAAGCATTGTGTATGGATGAAGGAGGTTTTTATTACTCACAAGTTTCAGATGGACAACATGAAATATTTGAAATAATTGATATCAATCTGTAGGGTACTTTTTTTGTTTTTGAAAATACTGTAATTTATAGTCATAAAAAGGGCACAAATATTTGTATATTTGGAATATAGACATGAAAACAAACATGAACACATGAGGATAGGAGATAAAAAAAGTTAAGTTTTTTGGAGTATGGATACAATATGTAAGATCTGAAAAAGAGACAGTTTTATATTTACTAATATAAGTGTTTTTTCTTATTGAAAATTAAATTAAAAATAAAAATAAAGAAGAATATATCAAGCTTGTTCTTGTTTTATTTTACTTCTCTTGTATTTGTTAAATTGAGATAGGTTATGTTATAAATAAATTGAGATAAGTTATGTTATAAATTCTATTTAAATGCTTAGCTTCTTATCACAATGTGTATAGTAAAACTTATGTATATTAAAATGTAATAATTTGATCACTATGTGTATAGTTGGATGTAATAGGTTGAAATATATATAAGAGAATAAAGCATACACATAAGAGAATAGAATAGAGCATGATTTTAAATTAATACAAATTTGTGATTGAAGATGACTTCCATCATGCTTTATCTGACAAATTCCATGTAAGTGTTCAACTTATTACAAATAGTGGAGAAAACCCAATACAAATTTTGTGAGTGAAGATAACTTTCTTAGTGCCTTATATGACATATTCCATGTAAATGTTCACCTTATTATTAAGTTGTGTATATATATATTTTTAAAAAGGTATTTCCTTATTAATGCTCACTGTACCAAACTGATAGATGTCACTGGCATGCCACCTGTTTCGCCAAACTAGTGGAAACCGAAACAGGTGGCAACCAATTGTGCTTTCGGTCAAAAAGAGCAGCCGCCACTTGCTATGAGATTTTGTTGGAAACCAGAGCAAGTGACAGCTGGTAGTGTTGACAAATATGTCTGGACATACTAGACATAGTAACAAAATCTGAAAATTAAAACTAGGCAAAAATTTGAACAGAGTATGAGACCAAGTTGACAAGAAGAGAACTCCATCTCCATGTAGGCGAGGCTCAGAGAACTGTGCAGAATTAAACATTAGAGGGGCTATGAGAACAGTGGAACCTGCCATCTGGAGAGTTGTTGTGGGGGGTATCATCGTTGGGTTTGAGCACGTAGGGTTGCGTGCAGGTCAGGCACCTCTGCTTGACTAGCACGTTTGAGAAGGCATCGAAGAACATATCGATGCGACTGCTGATGAGGGTGTGTCGGTGGAGCTGCTCCATCATATAGCCTCTCATTTCAAAAATAAGCTCCAACTACTCCGCACTGAAGAGGTTGGGTTGAGTCTAGTCGCAATCCACCTCTGGGTTCAATGGTGGAGGCTTAGTCGGGCAATCCATCGTGGGGAGTTTCTCCTAAACAATGCAAGTGGCACCTTCCATGGCCACTGCTGGATCTGTAGCAACAATGTTGGTGCTGGGGCTGTCATGGGCATCTGGGGCCATGTAGAGGAGGGACTCTGGTGGAACCTGAATTGGTTCCTCTGGGAATTCCTCCTCCATGAAGGCCATTGGAGGCATATGTGGCCGCACGGTTCGCTAAGTCCGGGCTATGGATAAAGCCCTCTCCAAATTGTGCAAGCGTCTCTGCCTTGCAACGCGACAGTACCAGGCAGGACCTCGCCTGGGTTTTCCTCTCTCTCTCTCTCTCTCGGCATGGTAAAGCCTAGAGGCCGAAGAAATCTGCGAATGAGGCCAGAGAGAACCCACTAGACCAGAGCCAAATTCCCAAGCAGAGTGAAGATACAAAGCATTGAGGCAAAGTGGTGAATTCCATGGCCGAGCTGGATAATTATCTGAGGGGAAAATATGATCATGCTACCACCTCCCGTACCCATCGTCACCCTCCTGCAATTAATCATTGAGGCCACCATTAATCCTGTGTGGGGGAGCTGTCCTCCCTCCCTCTACGAGCATTTATGGCCATCCTCCATCCAAGAATAGGCTTTGGGGTGGCGGTCGACCATATTTATGGCAAGTTCTGTGAGGGGGCTGCGTGGCTTCCCCTGGGCTAGTGTCACCCCATCCGGGGATTAAGTTGTGTATATTACAATAACATACATGTTATAATAAAGCGTGAGAAAACCTCCAAGTTCTTCTCCTCATTTCAAGGATGATACCTAAGGTAAACCATAAATTCTTCAAGACACTAAGCTGATCAACAACAAGGCTCAAAGCTAACATGTCAATTGTGAGAATTCCTCCCTACCATCGAAGATAAATCTGATTGACATCATAATTTGATCAATTGTGTTGCTATAAAAAAAAATACAACATAAAAATACATGACAATTTTATACATAAACACAGATTTTAAAAACAGATAATCATAACATGATTTCACTGTCTCATAAATTTAATATATAACAAATAATAATAATATTTAATTTAAATTTATAACTTAATCATCACAAGTTAAATGTACGTATGGCATTTCTTCTTTGTGTAATAAGAAATCTCTTCAGCTTAGTTTATAAAATTGTAC
>JASDQU010307907.1:47433-59275 GCA_032191745.1 Picea mariana
AGAATACTGGTCAAGTGTCGAGGGAAAGCAGAGGTGCTATATCGAGGGGAGAAGAGGTGAATCTTCTAAGTGGGGTATCTAACTGCGATAGAAATTTCGGCCAGTATAGGTCGGACTTGGGAAAGCTATGACACTCAACTCTTATAGAGAGGGGTCAGGCTATTGATGGACATGTAGACAATGGAAACACTGTAATTTCATAGAGAGATAAAGGGGGTGTGGGGGGAACTGTACTGACAGAAGGGGGAAGTAGAGGTGCGGTGTTATTAGATGTAGGAGTGAACTCAAGTGTGGGTCATCACAGTGGGTACAACAACCGAGAAAGAAATAAGTCAAACACAGGAAACAGGGTGTGGAAGCCGCGAAATTTGAAGTTTTCGTTAACATTAGGAAGAGATATAGGGATGGGCGTTGTGAGAATTCTCTCCTTGCATGGTTTGGTGGGAAAATTCAGCTATTGGGCCTTGGGAGCAAAGAATATACATGCATGGGTTGAAGCCAATCTGGGGGTGTTTCTTGGATATATATCAGAGACCTTCATTTTATTAAAAGGATGGTTTTTCTTTATTTTCAAGAATTCAGAAGATATGGAGAGGGTACTCCATAAAGTCTGGTTGGTTAACGATGGAAGTCTGATGTTGAGTCGTTGGCACTTGGGTTTCAATCCAAAAAAAGAGATAGTCATATTCGGCACCTATGGGTGCTTTTACCAGGCTTCCCTCTTGCATTATGGAGTCTAGATGTCTTCAAGCTCATCGGGAATGCTATCGGTAAATTCTTACAGGTGGATTTATAACAATTTGGGGGTTTTGATCACCGAATGGGGAAACTGTTGGTTGAAATAGACACTTTTGTAGGCCTGCTAGAGGAGATAGAAATTATTTGGCAGGGATTAAGGATTCAATAGATATTGGACTACATTGGAGTGTCGTTTCACTGCTCGGGATGTAAAAAGACAGGACACTTGCGTTCTAAATGCGTGGAAGCAGTGGATCAAAATAAAATACATGTGACTAGACTATCGAGATTGTGAGTCAAGGACATAACTTGTGAAGTGGAAGATCGATGCAACTGAGTTGATACACAAGTATTGCAAAGAAATGGAAATTGTGGTAAGTCAAAATCCTGCCTGCCTAATCCATTTTTTTCCTCGAATTCCTTATTGTTGCAAGAGTCGTCGGGATTAGATTTAGAACCCTGGATTTCTATGGCACCTTTGAAAGGAGGGCAGGGATTAAAGTTTTGTCATAAGGGAAAGAGTTGTCCTGTTAGTAATGATCTGGGAAAGAGTCTGAAGGACGCGGGTTTTCTCTCTGAGGCCGTAAGAGATATATGTCAGGTGTCTGTGGCGGATATGGGAGAGGCGCCCAAGCCTGTAGTATCTGGGGAGGTGCTAGGTCTTGGGAGGAGACAAACTATATTTTTTGTTGAATCTGAAAGACTGTTTAAAAATGACTGTTCAGCTTTGTCCGCGGATGCTAGGGATTTTCAAGAGGATTCTGGTAAAGAAGTATTAGATGTGGAATCCCTATCGAAGTTAAGTGAACATAATACTTTTATGGGTAAGGGTGTAAAAACCGATATGCCTGAGGGAATTTCTAGTGGAATGGAATTGGAAGGGAAGGGAGGTTGCTTATCATTCGTGACCTTATTAAAAGGAAACGAAAGTGTGGTCCCGGGGACCACTTCTGCTGAGCCTGATAGCTTTGATAAACTTGATTTTGTAGTTGTGTTATCAGGTAAAGGGAGTATGCTTGAGGATCCTGATAGGGTTGTTGTAGAGGTGGAATCCCAAAAGTCTCATTGTGAGTGGATTCCAATTCTGGTTGAAGGATCTTTGACTGAAGGGGTCGAGGGATACTTTTGTGGTTTGGAGTTAATAGGGAAGGGAGATGGATTTTCAGAAGTGACTAAATTAAAAGGGATTGACAGAATGTCTTCGGGGACCCTCAAAGATGAGCTTATGGTTGAGCAATTGGGTGAAGGGGGGTCTCTAGGGGACTTTGGAAGGGATTCTTTAGCTGTGGACTCCCAAATGAGGATAATCGACCGGAATCCTATTATGGTTAAGGGCTTAAAATCTGGTGTAGATGTGAATTATTATAGTGGTTTGGGATTGAAAGGGAATCCAAATTTGATTGTGGGAAACTCTTGTGGGGTGGGACTGAAAGGGAAGGGAGATAAATTATCTTATAAAACTATTCTAGAAGGGAACGTCAGTTGGGATCCAGGGTCATATGAGGGATTGCATACTTTATATGGACTATCGGTAGTGGAGGAATCACTTTGTAATTTTATACCTTCATATAGGGAGGTATTAACCCGAACGCAGCTACCAATCTATGCTGGTGGGGTGTTATTGGATAACCAAAAGGTTGGGAAGGAAGAGGGGAGCAGGGGTCACTCATCTTGTGGTTGGGGATGTGGGGCTATCCTGATTAAAGGGGCGATCATAGGAGGGATGGAAACAAATTTCTCTCCTATTAAAACTAAGAGTGCAAGGAAATTGGGAAAAGAGAAGGTTCACTCAGTTATGCCTTTACATGAGGCTATAACTGGTCCTAGGGCGCTTAGAGCTCAGAGTTCCCTGGCTAGGGTGAAAATATGATAGTGGCTTCATTGAATGTGAGAAGGGTGGTGGGATCCTTAAAGTCATTATCCCTCACTAGATTTTTAGAGAAAATTAAACCAAATGTTCTTTTCATTCAGGAAACCATGGTAGGTGCGACAAAAGCAAGGGAAGTCTTTGCCAAACTTCTTCCTAATTGGAATTTTTGCAGAGTTGATTCTATTAGTCTCTCAGGGGGACTGCTCTCAGCTTGGAACCCCCATAAGGATAAATTAGAAGCTTTCTTGATGCTTGCAGGGATTTTGTTGGAAGGTTTCATTAAAGACACAAATTTAAAGTTGAAGTTAATCAATTGTTGGGGGACTTATGCTGATAGAGTGGTTTTTTGGGACGAGTTAAAAATGAATGGAATTTTTAATGAAGAAAAATTAATTTTAGGGGGAGATCTTAATTTTACCATTTCTAGTAGGGAAGTTTTGGGTGCTGAGGCAAGGGTGGATCCTTTACAACTTCTCTTTAGCCATTTGGTTCAAAATGGAGGTTTAGTGGATGCCGAGCCAACAAAAATTCTTCCGACATGGAGGAATGGAAGGAAAGGCCAAAACTATATTGCAAAAAGACTGGATTGATTTTTGATATCTGAGAAGCTGGTCTCTTCAGAAATCAGATATCGATCCTCGACTTGCAATGATAAGATCTCGGACCACATGCCAGTAATTTTACAACTGGATTTTGGGAGCGATTTAGTTCGATACCCATTTAAATTTAATGCAGTTTGGCTAGAGGATCCCGATTTTGTTAGTATTGTTAGAAACAGTTGGGTGGATTTGTTGGGGACAGAGGTCTTGACACCTATGGAATCATTAGTAAAAAATATAAAAAAAACTTAAGGGCATGGTAATAGTTTCGGAAAGAAAGAAGAAGGAAGAAGGTAAGAAAGAATTGGTACAACTGGAATTAGATTTGGATAAGTTATATATAGACTTTCCTAGAGGATTTGTGGATAAAAATGATAAGTTATCAGTTGTGTCTAAAGAATAGAGGAAAATGACTCTTCTAAAACAAGAGGAGGAGACTTGGAGACAGAAAAGTAGGGTAAACTAGTTGGCAACAGGTGACAAGAATACAAAAATTTTTCATGCTTATGCAAATTCAAGAAAACATATAAACACCATTTGGGATATTACTAAGGAAGATGGAACAACTATAACAAATAGTTTAGATCTTCAAAAGGAAGCTGGTGAATACTTCAAGAAATTGTTAAAAGCATAGGGAAATATGGCTATTACAGACCAATTTGCAGTATTGAGGCATTATCCGAGGATGTTCACTGAGGAAGAGGGAAGTAGGATAGTTGATCCAATTTCCTTAGCTAAAGTATTAAAAACTTTAAAAGGATTTAAGTGCTCAAAGAGTCCTAGGCCGAATGGTTGGACTGTTGAATTCTTTTTGGCTTTCTTCGATATTTTGGGGAATGAACTTTTGGAGGTAGTGGAAGAGTCAAGAAGGTTAGGGAAAGTGTCGGGAGAAATGAATGCTACTTTTATTGCCTTAATTCCTAAAAGTGACCAACTCGACTCTTTTGGAGGATTTAGGCCTATATATTTGTGCAATCTAGTATACAAGATCATTTCAAAAATAATTGCTACCAGATTAAAATCATCCCTGTCCACTGGTATTTCAAAAGAACAATTTGGTTTTTTAGATGGTAGGCAAATAAATGATACAATTGGAATGGTACAGGAAGTACTACATAGCATAAAGGTGAAAAATAAAAAAGCATTGGTTCTGAAATTGGACTTAGTCAAAGCTTATGATAGGGTGGATTGGGATTTTCTTAGACTTGTGCTGCTACAAATTGGTTTAAGTCTAGAAGCAACTGACTGGATCATGGGATGTGTAACATCAACAAATTATGATGTACTGATTAATGGGAAACCTACAAGATTTTTTAAATCCTCAAGGAGGATAAGGCAAGGCTTCCCTTTATCTCCACTACCTTTTCTTCTTGTAATTGAAGGGCTGAGCAGAATTATACAGGAGAGGGTTCAGAATAAGATAATTGAGGGTGTTCATGTGGCGAGACGATTAAATATTACACATCTAATGTTTGTAGATGATGTAATACTATTTGGGATTGGAGTCATTGATGAATGGAAAACATACAAGGAGGTATTGGAATTATTTTGCAATGCTACATAGATGGAATTCATCTCACAAAAGTCAAGTTTCTTAGAAGCTAGATGGGAGGATGTAGAGATTAATTTATTGAAGGAACTTTTGCCCTTTGAAGTTAAACCATTAGATACAGGTTTTAAGTATCTTGGGTTTTACATTAAACCAAATTGTTATACTAGAGGGGGTTGGTCGTGGCTAGAGAAAAAATTTGAAAATATAATTTTGAGTTGGAACCATAGGTGGCTTACCCTGGGAGGAAGACTGATACTTGTAAAAGTAGTACTTGAAAGCATATATGTGTATTAGATTTCATTGGAAAAAATCCCCAAAAGTGTACTAAACATTATTAGAAGAAGAATGTTCATCTTTTTATGGTCTCGTAAAAAAGAAAAGGAAGGTATTCATCTATCAAACTGGAAAAAGATTGCAAAGCCTAAAAAGGATGGTGGATGGGGAATCAAAAATATTTTTATGTTTGGACAAGCATTGGCAGAAAAAAGCTTGTGGAGATGCCTTATGATGCTTGGACTTTGGCATGAGGTGATAATAAAGAAATATCTTAAAATAAAATCTGTTGAACAGTGGTTCAGGTAGGGAAGAAAAAACTGGAATGGAACCTCAAATTTCTAGAGAGCCCTTACCTCTTCGATAAACATTATTTCTAATTGGATGGTTTGGAAGCCTAGGATTAGGAGAAATATCAGAAGAGGTGTTGATCCTATGATAGGGTCTCACTATTTCTATAAACTATTTGAAAATCTTATATTAATGTTAAAGGAACAAGGGATCACCTATCTTGCTCATGCAGGAACAAATGCACAGGAAGGATTTAACTAAACAAAGTGGAAAACTGCTGAAAATTTAAGCTTGGAGGGAGTTCAAAAAGATGAATGGACAACTTATATTAAAGGACTGGTAAATGCTGGAATAGAGTTAAATCAAGAGAAAGATAGTCTTCCGTGGTCTTGGGATACCAAACAATGACAGGTTAGTGCAAAACTAGCATATGAAGTCCAAGTGATGGAGGATATGTGGGTAGAGCCAAAATTCTGGTATTCTGATATTTGGAAGTAGCAAATACCAATGAAGGTAAAACTTTTTGTATGGTTATTATTGGAACAAAAATTTCTTACCTGGGATAAAATGATAAAAAGGGGTTTCCAGGGACCTAACATCTCTGTGTTTTGTAAGGAAAATGAAGAATCTATGTTACATTTATTTGGGGACTGTAGTTTTACAAAAAATATTTGGAAAACCATTTCTAAGGAACTAAAACTAGTCAATAAATGGCAAGGAGGATCTTTTGAAAACAACCTCCTTAATTGGACAAAGAGGAAGGAAAATTGGAATGAAATTCCATGTCTTATTAGCTGGGAGGTTTGGAAGCATAGGAACCCATTGATATTTGAAGGACAACAAAAAAAACCATATCAGAGTTTGTAACTACATCTTGCAGGAATTGGGGGAACAAAAAATTACACAGGATATTCTTCAAGAAAGGGTTGATAGGCCACCAACTATTGATTGGGTTGGGGTAGTAGGATTTTTTGATGGGGCTTCACAGGAAAGAGGCACAAAATGCGGGGCTGGAGCAATTCTGAAATGTCCAATATTGGGTACTTATAAAATAAAAATGAATTGTGGAAAATAAACTAATTCTAAAGGGGAATTGATGTCACTTTGGTTAATTTTATATTTTTCTTATCTTAAACAGGTATCAAGATTATTATTCCTGGGGGATTCTAAGATTATTATTGATTGGTACACTAATGACAATAATCTTCAGGTGATATCTTTGCAGCCCTGGATGAAAAAGATTAGAGAGTTGCACAAACATTTTTCAACAAATCAAAGCACAACATATTTATAGATCTTATAATCAGGATGTTGATCAACTATCAAAAGAAGCATTGTGTATGGATGAAGGAGGTTTTTATTACTCATAGGTTTCAGATGGACAACATAAAATATTTGAAATAATTGATATCAATCTGTAGGGTACTTTTTTTGTTTTTGAAAATACCGTAATTTATAATCTTAAAAAGGGCACAAATATTTGTATATTTGGAATATAGACATGAAAACAGACATGAACACATGAGGATAGGAGCTAAAAAAAAGTTAAGTTTTTTGGAGTATGGATACAATATGTAAGATCTGAAAAAGAGACAGTTTTATATTTACTAATATAAGTGTTTTTTTCTTATTGAAAATAAAAATAAAAATAAAGAAGAATATATCAAGCTTGTTCTTGTTTTATTTTACTTCTCTTGTATTTGTTAAATTTGTTAAATTAAGATAGGTTATGTTATAAATTCTATTTTAATGTTTAGCTTCTTATCACAATGTGTATATATTAAATTGAGATAGGTTATGTTATAAATAAATTGAGATAAGTTATGTTATAAATTCTATTTAAATGCTTAGCTTCTTATCACAATGTGTGTAGTAAAACTTATGTATATTAAAATGTAATAATTTAATCGCTATGTGTATAGTTCGATGTAATAGGTTGAAATATATATAAGAGAATAAAGCATACACATAAGAGAATAGAATAGAGCATGATTTTAAATTAATACAAATTTGTGATTGAAGATGACTTTCATCATGCTTTATCTGACAAATTCCATGTAAGTGTTCAACTTATTACAAATAGTGGAGAAAACCCAATACAAATTTTGTGAGTGAAGATAACTTTCTTAGTGCTTTATATGACATATTCCATGTAAATGTTCACCTTATTATTAAGTTGTGTATATATTTTTTTTAAATAAAAAAGGTATTTCCTTATTAATGCTCACTGTACAAAACTGATAGATGTCACTGGCATGCCACTTGTTCTGCCGAACTAGTGGAAACCGAAACAGGTGGCAACCAATTGTGCTTTCAGCCAAAAAGAGCAGCGACCTCTTGTTATGTGATTTTGTTGGAAACCAGAGCAAGTGACAGCTGGTAGTGTTGACAAATATGTCTGGACATACTGGACATAGTAACAAAATCTGAAAATTAAAACTAGGCAAAAAATTTAACAGAGTACGAGACCAAGTTGACAAGAAGAGAACTCCATCTCCATGTAGGCGAGGCTCAGAGAACTGTGCAGAAGTAAACATTAGAGGGGCTATGAGAACAGTGGAACCTGCCATCTGGAGAGTTTTTGTGGGGGGTATCATCGTTGGGTTTGAGCACGTAGGGTTGCGCGCAGGTCAGGCACCTCTGCTTGACTAGCACGTTCGAGAAGGCATCGAAGAACATATCGATGCGACTGCTGATGAGGGTGTGTCAGTGGAGCTGCTCCATCATATAGCCTCTCATTTCAAAAATAAGCTCCAGCTACTCCGCACTGAAGAGGTTGGGTGGAGTCTAGTCACAATCCACCTCTGGGTTCAATGGTGGAGGCTTAGTCGGGCAATCCATCGTGGGGAGTTTCTCCTAAACAATGCAAGTGGCACCTTCCATGGCCACTGCTGGATCTGTAGCAGGAATGTTAGTGTTGGGGCTGTCGTGGGCATTTGGGACCATGTAGAGGAGGGACTCTGGTGGAACCTGAATTGGTTCCTCCAGGAATTCCTCCTCCATGAAGGCCATTGGAGGCATATGTGGTCGCACGGTTAGCTAAGTCCAGGATATGGATAAAGCGCTCTCCAAATTGTGCAAGCGTCTCTGTCTTGCAACGCGACAGTACCAAGCAGGACCTCGCCTGGGTTTTCCTCTCTCTCTCTCTCTCTCTCTCTCTCGGCAAGGTAAAGCCTAGAGGCCGAAGAAATTTGCGAATGTGGCCAGAGAGAACCCACTAGACCAGAGCTAAATTCCCAAGCAGAGCAAAGATACAAAGCATTGAGGCAAAGTGGTGAATTCCATGGCCGAGCTGGATAATTATACGAGGGGAAAATATGATCGTGCTACCACCTCCTGTACCCAACGTCACCCTCCTGCAATTAATCGTTGAGGCCACCATTAATCCTGTGTGGGGGAGCTGTCCTCCCTCCCTCTACGAGCGTTTATGGCCGTCCTCCATCCAAGAATAGGCTTTGGGGTGGCGGTCGACCATATTTATGGCATGTTCTGTGAGGGGGCTGCGTGGCTTCCCCTGGGCTACTTGTCACCCCATCCGGGGATTAAGTTGTGTATATTACAATAACATACAGGTTATAATAAAGCGTGAGAAAACCTCCAAGTTCTTCTCCTCATTTCAAGGATGATACCTAAGGTAAACCACAGATTCTTCAAGACACTAAGCTGATCAACAACAAGGCTGAAAGTTAACATGTCACTTGTGAGAATTCCTCCCTACCACCAAAAATAAATCTGATTGACATCATAATTTGATCGTGTTACTATAAAAAAAAATACAACATAAAAATACAAAACAATTTTATACATAAACACAAATTTTAAAAACAGATAATCATAACATGATTTCACTGTCTCATAAATTTAATATATAACAAATAATAATAATATTTAATTTAAATTTATAACTTAATCATCACAAGTTAAATGTACGTATGGCATTTCTTCTTTGTGTAATAAGAAATCTCTTCAGCTTAGTTTATAAAATTGTACATAAGCGTCCCATTAAAACCAACGCACATCTTTCGACGGATTTTGATATGCGTTTTATTTCAGTCCAACAATTCGCTTTGAAATCTGAATAATTACATCTTTCTTTGAATATAAAAGTTCCGAGTTCGAATCTTTATCGCGCGAATGTTGTTTGGTCTGAATCGGTAGTTAAGTGGAAAACTTCGAGTCGGAGGGCTAATTTTGTGAAAAAAGGCACAGGTTCACTGTTCTGGTGCTTATTTGGTTTATAGTATTTTTAGGCCTTATTGCAGTGAGAACGAAAAGTTTGTTTGTGTGGCCAAAATATATTCGGAAAGATTCCATTTTAAATGGATAAATTTTATGAAATCTGAGCCAACTACCAACTTAAAAATTAAAAATATTTAATTTTAAAAACTTTTAAAATAATATTATATTTTATTTTTAAAATATTTACTAATATATTAGAAATATTTAATTTTAAAAATTTTAAAAATAATTTTCTATTTAAAAAAAATTTTGTTGGTAATCCTGAGCGCACCAATCCTTGATATACAACACATAAAGTAGTTTGATGCGATAACATTCACATGGTGAGTCAAAAAAGAAACTTTTAGGTTTTTGGGTTTTCATTTTTGATATATGTTCAAATTTTTGAGAAACTTTTGGTTTTCCTTTATGAGAATTATCTTCAAATTTTATGGATAAACTTTTGATTCTCATTTATGAGAGTTATGTTCAAATTTTATAGAAACTTTTGGCTTTAACTTCTTAACTTATGAGAATTATCTTCAAATTTTATAAATAAACTTTTGGTTCTCATTGATGAGAGTTATGTTCAAATTTTATAGAAACTTTTAGTTTTAACTTACGAGATTTACGTTCCAATTTTATATCCCATTTTATGGGTTAAATATGGAATATGTAATTTACATGGAGTTTTATATTTTTCAAATTTAATCATGACAAGTTTTTTTTTTTAAATCTTTAAAAATCCACATAAAAAGTGATAGCTATCATGATTTTTACATATTTTCTTTTTGACAATTAATTTTATTTTAATCTAAAAAGAGTTGGTCATATAAGAGTTTTACATATTTTCCTTTTTCACAACTAATTTTAAAGTCATCAGAATTTTTTTTCAACTAATCTTACTTTAATCTAAAAAGATGAGACAATTCTACATATTTTTCTTTTTACAACTAATTTTAAAGTCATCAAAGTCATTATGAGAAATTTACATATTTTAATTAAATTAATCGTCATGCTTTTCACAAGTAATTTTAAAGTCATCAAAATCATGATGAGAAGTTTACCTATTAAATTAAATTAATCATCATAAGAAATTTACATATTTCCTTTACATATTTACATACTTTATTTTTGACAACTAAACTCGAAATTTACATATTTCAATTAATTTCAAAATAAGTGAGTTTAATAATTATTTCCTATTTGACAATTAATCTCAAAGTCATCACAAGAAGTTTATATATATAATAATGAGAAGTTTACATATTTTAATTAATTTAATATCATGAAAAGTTTACCTATTTTAATTAATTTTAATTTCAAAGTAAGTGAATAATTGAATAATTTAATATCACATATATAAGCTCTTCAATTTAGCACTTAAGTAGGGCTTCCCTAAAGCGAGTCAAAAAAGAAATTTTTAGGTTTTTGGGTTTTCATTTTTAGATATAGGGTTTTCATTTTTGATATATGTTCAAATTTTTGAGAAACTTTTGGTTTTCTTTTATGAGAATTATCTTCAAATTTTATAGATAAACTTTTGGTTCTCATGTTTAAATTTTACACAAACTTTTGGTTTTAACTTATAAGAATTATCTTCAAATTTTATAAATAAACTTTTGATTCTCATTTATGAGAGTTATGTTCAAATTTTATAGAAACTTTTGGTTTTAATTTATGAGATTTATGTTCCAATTTTATATCCTGGTTTTAATTTATGAGATTTATGTTCCAATTTTATATCCCATTCTATGGGTTAAACATGGAATATACGATTTACATGGAGTTTCATATTTTTCAAATTTAATTATGGTAAGTTTTTTTTAAATCTTTTAAAATCCACATAAAAGTGATAGCTATCATGATTGTTACATATTTTCTTTTTGACAACTAATCTTATTTTAATCTAAAAAGAGTTGGTCATCATAAGAGTTTTATATATTCTTTTTTTTACAACTAATTTTAAAATCATCAAAAAAAAATTTCAACTAATCTTACTTTAATCTAAAAAGAGGAGAGAATTCTACATATTTTCCTTTTCACAACTAATTTTAAAGTCATCATGAGAAATTTACATATTTTAATTAAATTAATCATCATGCTTTTCACAACTAATTTTAAGGTCATCAAAATCATGATGAAAAGTTTACCTATTAAATTAAATTAATCATCATAAAAAATTTACATATTTCATTTAATTTCAAAGTAGGTGAATAATTTAATAATTATTCTCCTATGAAAATTCTATTCTACATATTTCCTTTTTACCACTAATCTCACTTTAATCTAAAAAGAGAA
>JASDQU010307908.1:16525-29364 GCA_032191745.1 Picea mariana
TTTGATCTCTGTTGCTATTATCTTGTTATTTACATTGTTGTGTTAGCTCATATATATAACTGTGTAGGAGAGATATAGCTTGATAAGTGATAGATGCATATTGCATTGTTGTTCTACTAGACCCACTTGATATTCCCCTGGTTGTAGACATCTCTGTCCTGCAACCCCCTCATAGCTTCTTCGGGTGAGACTGCATCTACTTCGCAGGTGTTGCTAAAAGGGACAGTAGTTAGGGATTTTTGGTGTGCTCTTGGAGTGAACCTCGGGTCTACCCCTATGCCAACAAATGGTTCCGTTGTCGAGACTGGAATCTGTGTAATGGAATGTCAAGGTGGTTCCCATCGAAGACAGAGATTCAAAAGTGGATAGAGGATCAAGAGAGGGACTTCTCGAAAGCCCAAAACAAAAACCCTAAGCTGAGTATTGAAGATTGGCTACAAAGATACATCTTCACCGACATTCACGAGATCTTCTTTGGAGGAATCCATCAGGAGCTACACGAATGGTTGGCTAGGTTCGTTGATACCCAATTTGAGGTCAGATCTAGACCTCCTATAGTTTGGACGTTGACGTTGATCTAGAAGGTTAAGAGAGTTGATAACGCCATATCTAGAGCGATAGATCACTGGTTTTATAGTACCATTGGAGGGTATATCACCGAATTTGCTGTTGACAGAGTAGATTTGTATAGCCAAGCCAAGAGATACTTTTTCAAAGGAACTAGAGGGAAATTTTTGCATTTTCTAAAGTTAAGAATCAAGATTCTCTTGCATGAATACCATATCTTGAAGATACAGTAGACCAACGGGATCTGAAAAGGATAATGTTCAGGAATTCAGATAGCGACAGCGACATAGAAGCTGGACATATGCATAGTGGAAAAGTATTCAGAGGGATTCACCTTGAGAACCTATTTAAGAAAAACTACGGGGAAGAGGGTTTCTATAGTGGAGAAGAGGCGAATCTGATAGACAAAGATCACTCATAACCCACTGGGGTAGAGGAATAAACCGCTGAAGAACTTGTTGAGATGAGCCAGAAACATCAGGAACTGCGTAGACCACTGAAGTAAGTAATATCAATCCTCCTATTGTTTCAAAAATGCTAAGTAATCAGAATATTCAGAAGCACCAAAGTCCTTAGAGCATTATTACTAGTAGTTCAACATCTACTCAAACAAGAAATCTAGGCAACTCCATGGCAGATGAGATGAGGATCCCTATCTTTAGAGGAGAAAGATATGAATATCCTGATAAACATTGGTTCCTATGTGAGGTCGTATGGAACATTAAAAACATCACCGACGAAGTTGTTAAAAGAAACCATTTTAGCACTACACTGAGGGATTGCGCGTTGAGATGGTACATGAAGCTTGTCCAAGGACTTGCGCAACCTAAACCACTGAATGAGATCAAGAAAGCGCTTATTGAAAAGTTTAAGAAACCTAAGTTGGAGTCACAATATATTACAGAGTTGAAGGAGATCAAGCAGAAGGTAGTTGAACCTATTTGGGAGTTCGATTAGAGATTCAAGACCTTGACAGGCCGACTGACTTTAAAGATCCCGGACGAGCAAAACAAAGAGTGGTTTATCGCTGCTCTTTTACCACATTAGATTTCCACTGATGCATTAGAAGATTTCCGCGCAGGCAGAAGCATTGGAGATCTCCATGAAGCTCGAATCAACCCCCATGGGAGAGTCTATCTCAGGTATGAGTTAGATCTTGAGCCAGCTGACTAGTTTGTCTCTGCAGGTTAAGGATATGAAGAAGGACAAAGGAAAAGACAAAAGGGAAGACATCTGGTGTATCATATGCAAATCAAAATGCCATGACAAGGAGCACTGTCCCTTGTTTCATGAATATTTTGCTTCTAGAGCTCCGAGCCCTTTGAAGCAAGTCACTTTACCTTGGTGCCAAGTATGCAGAAATCGACATCACCCTGGTGAGTGCTATTACATGCAAAAGTATGTTCAAACACCTGAAAACCTATATTGTACCTTATGTAAGTCAGTAGGGAATGATGATAGAGACTATAGGGCCTATGACCTTGTTGGAGCCGCCTTTCTCTAAATACATGAAATGTTATACTTAAGCCCAAAAAGGTTGGATTTCGGGCCTTCGTTTGTTTCACGTTTCTACCCCCTAAAATCGCAGTATCCCGACGTGCGAAATGGAGAAAACCTTCCTAATTCTAATCACCATTACTAAAAGACTAAGCAAGGATTATCATCTCTTAGTACCTCGTACCCTCTCTCTCGGGAGTTACGCGTTGAACGTTTCTCAAGCCTCCGACTTGCGAAGTCGCGAGGTTGTGTTAAAGTTACCCAGGTTAGTATCAAGAACAAATCACTTTAAACCCTAGTTAGTCACTATCATGATTTCGCGAATCGATGATTGTTTCCCCTAAGGGAAGCACCTTTTTAACCCCAATCCACGAAGTTGTGATTTTATTTAATTAAGCATGGATTAATTAAAGGCTTAAGTCAAATCACTTTTAATCAATTAAATCACACCATCGCGATTTCGGGTTTTTAAGGTTCAGTGGCTAGGAGTGAAAACACCCGATGTGGTGAACGCCGAAAAGGGGATTAGCAACTAAGTGCACTAAATTGAAAGAACTAAACTATATTAATTAGTGCCTTAAACAAACTTTAACACACATAGTTTATGGATGAAGTTTTGAATGATTCTGCGTTTTTCAATGTTACAAATCGTCAAGCATTTATGGCATTTATTTGAATTGCAGTGAGTTGAAGGATGGTAAGATCTCATTTTTACTTCTAAATCTTTCTATTAAGTGATTTGACCATTCTGTTGGCAAGGACACAAATGGGCTTAAATGATCAAGATAGAGATTTTTTTCCTTCATTATTTCAGTTTTCATTTCTATTTGCACGCAGAGCCATTTCACCAGGATAACTTATGTTTTTGTTTTCAATTTTTCCGACAGGAGATCCAGTTGCAGGTTTCTTTATCATGGCTCCACGAAAAGTGCCCAAGGCAGCTGCTGAGAGATTAGGTCAGGCTTCAGACATTGTTTCCGATACCTCGCCCCGAAGTATTAATTCTGTCAAGACATGGTCATATGTTTCCAACATTCTGCAATCTGAGTCAGTAAACTGTTCGAATGATTATAGAGACAACGATAAGGATGACTTGTCAACCAAATACTAAATCGTCGCTCAAGCATAGATGCACAAAATAGTGGCGAGGCCCCAGCTTCTTCCCTATTTTGATATGATCAGGTGGGTGCTAGACCATGTGGACATCCTGACCAGGATGATTATCAACGAACAGAAGGTAACAATTGGGACTTTCAGACCAAAAAATTTGTGGGCAATGTATAAATTGTCACCCACACCGAACCTTACTCACAATGCCGAATTTCTAGAAGGTTTCAAGAAGGAGTGCGAGCAGTATGCAAAACATTTATCCGATATGATCAAATATTGGGTCTCACACCCCGCGAAATTCAAGGCTGATACTCACGGAATCTATTCAATCTCTTTCTTGGAGCCACAATTCAAGTATATAGCGATGATGGCCAGTAGGCTGTATGGGAAGGAGGACACTACCCATTTTTTCCTCCCATGGGTACTGCTTATTCATACAGTTGCTGAGGGTTTCTCCTTCGACTGGGCCAAACTGTTGTCTGACAGTCTAACTAGTTGAATTACCGAATATCAAGCACAGAGGGCGAGTAAGAAAGAAACTTCGTTCTTTATGTCTTCTTACATCATGGATGTTATCTTCTTCATGACACCCTTCCCACTAATGAAATGGAGCTAGGCTCCATCTAATACAGAGCCTATTCATGTCTACCACTCAAAGCTTTGGGAGGAGAAAGCCAAAGAATTCATCTACGAGATCTTCAACTGGGTAATGGTGCCATTGCATGTTGCCATCTTCGGCCAACCACCTCCCAAGATTTCGGATAGCGTCATGACCAACCTGAGTAGCATGGAATATTGGTATATAGATGCGGAATTTTCATATATCAGAGTTTTCGGCACCTCTGTTCCTCCATATGCTCTACCGCTATTCTTGCCAGATAAGATATTGTGTCATGATATCTCCAGATAGACTGTGCTCGATGGAATAAGCAAAGAGATCAAAGGACTATCAAAAAAGGTATGGCCACCCTTCCCCATTCGTATTGGTGCATATTCCTTGTTAAATTTTGGCCATGCCAAAGCCGAGGCTATGAATTTAAAAGAAATGGAGCTGGTGGATATTGAGTTCAACAAGCATGACCCTGATAAGGTTGTGAGAAATCACTTGGCGAGTTGTGGCTTGAAGAGATATGAACATGAGGATTCCCCTCATGATGAAATATTCCCGGTTGCGAGGTCCTACTCTGAATTCCTAAGTCGGATTCAAGCCCTACCACCCAGATATATGGCCGATTTCCTTAAATTCCAGGAGCACCGGTGGAGTTGTCTCCCCAGGTTTTACAGGGTGAAACCCCAAAGCTTCTGGTTACACAGCATATGGAAGCCAAAGGTTCAAAGGAGTCGGTCCTAACAAGGAGAAGAACCAATAGGAAACAGGGGAGGCTGGAACCTCAGAGCGAGGAGCCAAAATCCCCTACCAACAGGAAGGAAACCTCGAAAAGGGTACGTCGGGCAAGCAGGTCCAAGGTCAAGCAGAGATACCCTCACAAGGGTCGGGCGACTCACTATCTCTCATGTCAAACAAGCCAGCCATAGATGCTACCCTGAAACAACCATTCAATGAAATCAGTAGTCCCATTGCTTCTATCACACCCTTACAGTTCACAAAGGGGAACCCTGATGTGGGATGGATTTTCAATGAAAAACTAATGCCCATTTCGGTCGAAGAACTACCCCCTAATGATTTTTTCTTTGATAAGAAAAGGAAGGTTGTAGTGAAGCAAAAATCATATCAAAAAGCGGGTGTAGTGGCTAAAATATTTAAAATCTTGATAGAAAGAAAGGCCATACGGGAGGAGGAATTCGCCGACGAGATAACAGGAACACTGGGGGCTTATGCTACATCTAACCAGTACTCTGTGGGAACCTTGAAGGCACAATTGAAGCGAAAGAACCTCTTAATCGGCAAGTTGGAATCTAGGGTGGCTACGGCGGAAGAAAATGCATGGGATGAGGTGAGAAAAAACCTCGAGCAGGCCAGAATAGCTGATCTACAGGAGATCGAGAAGCTTAGATCCGACCTTGAGCTGGTGCGCTAGTCGACACAAGTAAGACAAACGTAGGTAAGCCAATAGGAGCAGCAAATAATATAGTTACAGTCGAAGTTGGATGTCACCAAGAATCAGGTTTTAGACATAAAAATGTTCAAATCCCAAGCTGTCAAAATCCGATAGAAGGTATTAATGGCTCAACAAGACTTGCTTGTAAAAGTGGGAACCATTCAGAACCACTTTCAGATGATAGATCAAGTGTTAGAAAATATTTCTTTGAGAGAAAGAGAAGCTAGGGCAGCTTGGGTTTCTTTCCAGGACGTTGTTATAGCTACGACAAAGATAGAGATGATCAGTAGCTCCAAATTATCCATCGCAGAACAAACTAGAGGGAATATCTTATTGAAGGTCTGGGAGCATAATATATTAGAAAGAAGGGGGAGAAATAAAGAGGTGATGAATTCTTGTGAGGAAACGTTCTCCTTGATAAATAAAAGTTTGTTAGACCTTGATAAGGAAGGCAGTGCTGGGACGCTGGGAAAAATCAATATAGCTAAACACCTGCTAGACATCAAAGAAAATGTGGAGAAAGAGCAAGTAGAGATATCCCAGATAAGCCAGGTTGATATGGTCCAAGTGGTCAAATGGCTAGCACAGCCAAGTTTACAATTATGCTCTATCATCACAGAAGACCGATAAGTAGGGAAAAGGTTTCCACAGTTGGCAAAGAGTTGTTACACCTTTGAGGCAAGCAACCAACCAGAGGCCTTATAGGTTGATAGCCTAGTTGGTTGAAAGGTGTGTCATTTGCATTAAGCAGGCAAGGGGGCAGGTTTCTGGTGCTAAATAATGACATATGTCAACCTGTTCTATTTCTGGAGCTGGAAGAGAAGAGAAAGGAAGGTGCTCCGCCCTTACGAGGGAAGACAAAATATAAGGAGATGAAATGCTCCATTTTTTCATTTGTAACTCACAAGTTTCTAGAACGATCAGAATTCTAAATGTTTAGATGTTTGTTTAAATATACATTTAGGAAGAGACAAGAAAAGGCTTTTTTCTGTTGGAGATTGTAGTAGAGAAAGTTTTTTTGTATCTGGGATTAATACAAAGTGAATTGAAGACTCCATATTCCATCAAGATTGAGTTATGTGTTTTCCTCTGTCATTTCATACTTCATGTCATTTTTTACATATACGTCTTTGATGAATGTTTTAGCTGCAATTTAGTATAACTTCTACTGTGGTGATAAGGTTCTAGTTATCTAGTTATTTACAGCTTTTCCCTTATATCAGCTACTAGCAGGTACAAGACCTGTGAATTACTTAGATCTCTACATTTTATGCTTTCATCAAGGTATCTCTTTCTTTTCTTCTTCTGCTACAGCGTGGGATTTCTCTGAAATTGATGCTCCACATTGTTGACAACTCTATGTTTTTCTTTCATTTTCACACTCGGTTTCAGATTTTAACTCAGTTATAGAAAACGACCTTCGATTTTGCTAAAACCTTCGATTGGATTCACTAAATTTTCCTCATATAATCTAAAATCTAAATAAGCACTTTAAAACATCAACCCTTTTTTAAATCTCTGTTCTCCCCATGATTGTACCCATCGTAAGGCAGCCCAACATCAAACCCGGCCTATCGAATCAAACCAACATCGCTTTGAATCTTTTCGATACCACACTTAAGACTTCCATCACCTGGACAAAGCTCGAACGTTCATGGGCCACCATCGAACGAGATATCAACATTCAAGAATATTTGGAATCTAGACAAAGACAACTCAGAAATCAACCATAACTTCTTTCCTCGAAGTTGTTTCTTCCCCTTTTTATTACTCACTCACTTTGGATGCTTAGACTCTACACTTTATAGCCTTAAGTGTAGACTCTGGAACAACAGACCTCATGCATGAAAGGTCAAGATATGTATAGAAGATCCAAGGTGAAGTATGTCAAGAAGGAAACAATGCAAAATATAACTCCCTGGGAAGAGGAAACTTCAATCCTCACAGTGGATTGAGAGGACAAGAACGAGAAGGAAGTATGGTCCGAGGCTGAGGAAAAATAATTTGTTATAACTGTGCACAGCCAGGACATCTAGCAAGGGACTATCAGAACCCTTGTACCACTTGTAGTTATTGCAACTCCTTCGAGCATATCATTGAGGATTGCCCTGTACTGCTAGCGAAGCTTCAGGAAAGATGACGACCTCAACAGAACCCACAAGTACAACTAATATATGATGAACCTCGTGGAACAGACCCTAGAGTCGTTGTTATCACTCGAGGAGGCACTACTATAGGAGAAGACAGAGCAGCCCAAGGTAAGACTGTAGAAGGCCCCGGAGTAAGGAAAGTTGCGAAGAAGACTCCAACATTCAATGCTAAGAAAGAAAGACATATATTTGAGGAGGCAAGAAAATATTTCAAAGGAGATCAAGGATATTCATCAAATACATGACCAAAAATAAGAGAATACAGAATGCCTCATGCATTTGATCAGTCGGCTTCACCAAAAGAGGGAAAAGAAGTAAGTAAGCTCATCGAATTTTTATACACTTGTATTAAGTTGATTCAAGATGAAAATGTTGTACAAGAATTACATAACTTAATCAGACTGTATGAGCTAGGGAAAGTAGACCCCTTACTGAATAGGGAATTACACCAAATTGGTAAGAAGAGAAGGACAAATAAAGAATTACACTTAAATGCTCAGATAGGAGAGTATGATATATACTATGTGGTCCTCGACTTAGGGTCGGAGGTCAATGTCATGACGAAGAAAATGTGGGCCCTAATGGGAAAATGCAAGATGATCTATTCCCCTATCAGGCTTTGCATTGCTAATCAGCAAGTTGTCAGCCCATTTGGATGGTTGGAACATGTCCCTGTGGACATCGATGGAGTTAGAACATTTGCAGATTTTGAGGTAATTGAAATTGTTGATGACAACTCCCCTTACCCTGCATTGTTATGAATTGACTAGGCCTTTAACAATTCTATTGTTGTCGACCTAAAGAAGAGGCATATGAAATTTGAAAGAGATGGACTTCAGTTCATTGCACCTTTATATCTAAATGAGGGTCCTTGATATATAGAGCCTATCAGAAAAGAATATCACGCATACGAACAGGAAAACATCTACAAGATGACATCCATACAACAGGATTACATCAACCCTACAGCTGATGGGAATCTGAGCTGGAGAAGTTAAAACGCATGTTCATCAGATTCAGAAGAAGCATTGGAGAACTGGTAGAACCATATGTATGAATTATCCACAAGGAGATGTGCTCGACTGACCCGAGAGGTTCGCTGGATTGGTACAACCATAAGTAACTTACCTACCTTCTATGGTCTGAATCCTTTAGAATCCTTCTTGATGGACTCTGAAGCAATCATACCAACACAACAGAGGTTGTTGGCTATGTATGAGGCCCTGAAAGCCACACCAGAAAGATGGTGGGGAATGCATAAAAGAAACATTATAGACTAGACACAATGTCGAACCTTGATGACAGCATGGTTCTCAGCAAAAGCAGTAAGCTGCGAAGTAAGGTACACAGGTCGAATTTTCCCAAAGGACCATGTGTGAAGCTGCGAAGAGGCCTGTAGTAACATCCCTTGAGAATAATGGGTGCATAGATTCATTAACACACTGGACACGACCCCTATCAACTGGTACCTTCAAGCGGAGCTGTGCCTCGTCACTACAGATTGGGAAGGTATGATTTAGAACTTTGTAACCACCTTTTTCTTTGAAAGTGAATATCCTTCAATAGACCAATCATTGTAGATATTGAGATAGAAGGTATTAGAGGAGGCATCTAGCCTCCCTATGGAATAAGAAGAGGATGAATGGACTGCGCCTCTTCCAGAAATTGCAGAGTTGCTACAACATCAATGCCGATGATGATGACAATCCTAGTAAGGTAAACATCACTGAAACAGAAGGCCAAAGAGATGTGGAAGGACCAGGAGTTGAGATACCATTTATTGGCCAGCCCATCAATATCAAAAAGATCAACATTGGGACAGAGGAGACATCGAAGCTTGCCAATGTTGGAGATTACTGGGATGCTGCCACCATTGACAAGATTATAGAATTGTTGCATGAATATCAAGACTTTTTTTCGACCAAGTTCACTAATATGAAGGGTATCAAAGGACCTATGGGATAGATGAGAATACCTTTAAAACTAGATGCAAATCCAGTCAAGCAAATACCCTACATATTGAACCCGAAATATAAGAAAAAAGTGAAGACTGAGCTCAATAGAATATTGGAAGAAGTGATTATTGTACCTGTCGAAGAGTCAGAGTGGATCCACCGTATGGTAGTACAAGACAAGAAGACAGGAGAAATCAAGATATGTGTGGACCTCAGGAAGTTGAATGATGCATGTCTGCATGATCCTTTCCCTACACCTTTCACTGATGAAGTATTAGACAACGTGGGAGGCCAAGAGGTATATTCTTTTACAGATGGATTTTCAGGATACCATCATATCCGAATTGCCAAGCAGGATCACCAAAAGACTACATTTTCCACATAATGGGGATCCTACCAATATACAGTAATGCCCTTCGGACTGAAGAATTCCCCCGCCATCTTTTCCAGGGTAGTGGTCGAAGCATTCAAAGAATTTTTGCATAAATTTTTAGAATCCTATTTTGATGACTGGACTGTGTTTATTTTGTTAAAAAATGATATTGAATGTCTAAGGCTAATGCTAGATAAATGCAGGCAGTGTCAAATTGCTTTAAATCTGAAGAAATGCATCTTCTTCTCACCATTTGGAGTACTATTATTCCATATTGTATGCAAGCATGGATTGTTGGTTGATCAATCAAATATTGCAATTATACTTGATTTGCCACCACCTACTTCAGTCAAACAACTACGCATTGTGCTAGGAAATACTAGCTATTACAGGAAATTTATTGAAGGCTATGCTCAAATCACAACACCAATGGAGAAGCTATTGAAGAAAGACTGTCAGTTCGGCTGGAAAGCTGAATGCTAGTAGAGCTTCAACACACTGAAATAGAAGATGGTCACTGTGCCCATTCTGGTTTTTCTAGATTGGAACAAGGAATTTCATGTGCATGTCGATGCATCTTCTATTTCATTAGGAGTAGTACTAGCACAACCTGGAGAAGGGGATATTGACCATTTGTTAGGTTTCTCTAGAAGGAATCTATCTACAACCAAAATTAACTATACCACTACAGAAAGAGAAGGATTAGCCATGGTGTACGTGCTACAAAAATTCTGACACTACTTGTTGGGAGGAAAGATCACTTTGCGCTAAAGTACCTAGTCAACAAGACAGTGTTGGGGGGGAGGATATGTAGATGGATTCTACTGTTTCAAGAATATGATTTTGAAATCATAGTTAAGCCAGGAAGAATGAACAACGGTCCTGACCACTTGTCGAGGTTGGAACATGGCGAAGAACCCATCAGTTTGGAGGATACATTGTCGGATGCATAGTTGCTCACAATTAGGAAGATTGATGACCACTTCGCAGACATAGTCCAATTCCTATCAACAGGAATGGAACCTATTGAGTATACAATTCCCTAGAAGAAACAACTCATGGTGCACACTGTAGATTTTTCACTTATAGCTGGTCAGCTATACAAACTGGGATATGATGAGATACTAAGAAGATGTGTTATGGAGACAGAGAAACCATTGATCCTTGCAGAAGCTCATGAAGGCATCACAGGAGGACACTACGCAGGGAGAGCGACTGTGAAAAAGGTCCTGCGAGCTGGCCTTTGGTGGCCTACCTTATACAAAGATGCTAAGGATTATGCTAGAGCCTGTGATGTATGCCAGAGAGTTGGGAAACCATCTAGACAAGATGAAATTCCATTATCACCTCAGATGAACCTACAAGCATTTGAAAAGTGGGCCATTGACTTCATGGGTCCTATAAACCCACTAGGGAAACACACAAGAGCAAGGTATATCATTACTGCCACATAATACTTAACCAGATGGGTTGAGGCCAGAGAAGTCAAGGACTGTAGTGCAACTATAGCTGCACGTTTTATATTTGATGACATAATAACCAAGCTTGGATGCCCCAAAATCCTTATGAGTGATAAAGGCACACATTTCATCAATAATACAATTGAAGCCTTGACTGAAGAATTTGCAGTCCACCATCAGAAGAGCACACCTAACCATCCACAAGAAAATGGAACAGTTGAAGCATTCAATAATATCTTGGAGACAACATTGACCAAAATTTGCAGTGTGAATAGGGACGACTGGGATCTAAGAGTACCTGCAGTACTATGGGCCTACAGAACCACTTGCAAGAAATTAACAATGCAAACCCCTTTCAAGTTGTTTTATGGTCTTGAATCTGTTGTTCCGATGGAATGTTTGGTACCAATATTAAGGATTTCTACATTTATAGACATGGATGATACTAGCGTTGTTCCTGAGAGGCTTGCACAGTTGGTTGAACTGGAAGAAGACAGATTCATTGATGGGTTCCAACAACTAGTTCATAAGGAAAGAGAGAAGGCCTATCATGACAGACGCATCAAGAAGAAGGCATTCAAGCAAGGTGAATTAGTGATGGTGTATGACAATAAATTTATAAAACATCTTGGGAAGTTTATAATGCATTGGCTAGGACCATATGAGATTGCCTATGTTACAGAAGGAGGAGCTGTGTAGCTGAAGGCATTGAATGTAAAATGGAAGGAAGGGTTGGTGAATGGAAGTCAACTGAATTTGTACTATGAAATCCAACCGCCTCGCAGCTTTCAGTATAAGCAAGGAGAAAAGGGTCTAGGTACCAGGTGCAATTTGAACTGGGTACCAGACATGGAAAAGATAGTTTTCACAAGAAGGGAGAGGAGGCACAAAGCAGAAAGAAAAGGCTGCACTGCGTAGTCCAAGTCGAAGAAAAATAGAGGAACCAGATCCAAAGTGCCTCAGGATGAGTCATAGGTGAGTGTTGGGGTCCTGTTGTCCCTTGGTTATGGAAGGAAGTGAAGTACAAGGAAGAAAAGGTAAAAAGAGAGCTTCGCGGGGGACACAGTGACTATCACTGGGTCGAAGTGAACAGAAGATCAAAAAAGATGGAGTGAAGTGCGGAAAAGAAAATTGTTAAACGAGGAGATCGAGGATGACAGATCAGTAAGGAAGATGGATCTAGGACAACTCAGAAAGTGGAAAAATCCACCGTTGGATGCTTTGGAGCACCGCATGAGAAGGAAGGGAAGGCAAGCTAGTGAAGCCCGAAAAAAGTGGGTCAAGTTGACCTAGGGTTATAGACACCTAGGTTTTTGGTATCTAGGGTTTTTTCACTTAGGTTTCAGCCTAAGGATGTTGGTGAGGTATTGTAATGTATAAATAAAGGTCAAGAGGGCCTAGGTCGGGTTGTTCATTGAGTATCTACACGATATTGTTGTTGATCCAACTCTATTGTGGGAGAGATTATTGTATTAAGAGAGAGAAGTGCTGAGAGAGAGAGCCTTCTGGTATTGTAAGATCTTCAGCTATGTGTGAAGATCAAGTCCTACAGTTGGGTGCGCAGGAGAGGGGAGAGAGAGAGAGAGAGAAGAAAGAAGATCTTCTAGCTGAGAGTGCAGAAAAGAACTGTATGATTTACCTTAATGAATTATAAGCACAGTTATGTG
>JASDQU010307908.1:29414-44993 GCA_032191745.1 Picea mariana
AACCACGTATATCTCGTGTTGTGTATGTGTGATTGTTGATTTGATCTATGTTCCTATTATCTTTTTATTTACATTACTATGTTAGATCATATATATAACTACACAGGAGAGATCTAGCTTGATAAGTGATAGGTGCATATTGCATTGTTCTACTAGACCCACTTAATATTCCCCTAGTTGTAGACATCTCTGTCTTGCAACCTCAAAGTTGCTTCGGGTGAGCCTACATATGCTTCGCAGGTGTTTCCGAAAGGGCCAATAGCTAGGGCTTGTTGGTGCACTCTTGGAGTGAACCTTGGGTCTACCCCTGTGCCAACAATTCTCTAATTCCTGTAACAATATAGGAGCTAATGATACTTTCATTCGCTTATTTGTCAACTCTCTCGAAGGGAAAGCAACGATTTTTTTTTTATCTCCCTCCAAAGATTCTTTCCACCTGGGAAGAGTTAGTTTACTGGTTCAAGTCCACTTATGGGTAGTCTAAGAGCCCAACCGAAAAATTATGAGAATATAATAACATCGCGTACAAGGACAATGATACTATTAAGTCTTTCAACCTTCGTTTCACCAAGTTGTATAATCAAATCCCCGAACTTATTCGCCCCTAGAAACAAGCTTCTTTTATGCATTACTATGATGCTCTACCTTCCCCTTATCGACATAGGCTTCAATAAAAATCTATTGACAATCTTGGTTTCATTCTTCATACTTGTCTAGAATATGAAGAGCAGATGGAAAGAATAGGTCTCCCCAAGGGGGACTTGGTTAAACAAACAGACATGTCTTCCCTCCTACAACTTATATAAGATATGAAAAATCATATGATAGCATACAAAGGAAAGTTAAATGTCCCTTCAGTTACTCCTGGGGCATCATCTTCTTCCTTAGCACCTTTTAGGAATACCAATGAAAACAAATTTCATCTGAAAGCCATCATGTCTTGCAGTTGGTGTGAATTTTGTGAGGAAAATCACGAAGAAAGTACTTGTGAGGTTAAGAAGAGTGTCAGCATTAAGATCTTTGGCAAGAATCCCAAAACCACCATTGTTGTTCTAGATTGGGCATAACCGGAAGATTTCATGATCATAAACACTAGGAACAAATCCTATGCTTCTAAAGGAAAATATGATCCCCCTCGTACTTCTTCTAGTCCAAGCTCATCTTTGCAAGCTACTATTGTACAAGCTACCAAAACTCCTAACAGTGAAGGAGTTCTTTCCCCTCTTCCCTCTTCCAAGTATAACATTCTCAACCAATTGGATAATATCAAGGCCGATGCTACTCTTCTACACATGGTTGTCATCCCTGAACAACAAAAGCATCTCAATAATTTTATGGAAGGAAAAGCTTCCACCATAGCCAATCTTTTTGAAGAGGCAAAAGAAGAGGATTCCATTGTAAATAAAATAGGTATAAATAATTTTAGACACCCTGTAAAAAACCCTCCATTTTTCATTTCTGTAAAAATTATGGATAAAATAGCCCATTGTTTCCTAATTGAATATGGTTTGGGTCCAAGAATAATGTCGAAAATCATCATGGAAGAGCTAGGATTATCATGTACTAATGAAAATTCCAGAAGCATGCTCTCCTATAACATTCTACAACAATCAACTATAGGTGAAATCAAAGACGTGAATTTATTTTTGTGTGCACATCCTAAAATAAGGACAACCCTCAACATCCAGGTAATTGACATGCCAACAAGTAACTATTCTATCATGTTAGGAAGAGTCTGGAAAGCCTTGAAAGGTGGATATATTTCACTTGACGGGACACACTTATTTGCTCCTTAGAATGGAAAGAATATTATAGTCCTAAGGGAAGGAAGAATCTCACCGTACATAGAGAGGATTCCACAACCTAACGTAAACTATGTCGAGGAAGACTTAGGAGTGTACTCCATATTTGCGGATGAGGGTGACACTACCCTGGAACAAATTGATCTGGAAGATGGTATGTAGCACATGCACTTTGATGGCTCATGCTCCAATGAAGGTAATGGAGCTGACATTATCTTATACTCACTTGTAGGTAAAATTCACAACTTTTCTTATGGGTTAGAATTTGCTTGCACAAACAACGTTAATGATTTTGAAGCATTATTGCTAGGCATTGAAAATTCTTATAACTTAGGTTGTGGACACCTTACCGTTTTTGGGGACTCAAAACTTGTTGTGAACCTTGTACGTAAAATATACCCTCCTAGAAATAGGTTGATGAAACACTAAACCCAAGATGTTTGGATTCTTATCTCGAACTTATTATCATTTAACATCACTCATGTTAAAAAGGAACTTAATTCAATGGCTGGCAGGTTAGTTGTATTAAACATCTCCCACTCGATAACTTCTGCCTCAAAGACCTGATTGTATTTTTCAATCTTTATATCTTCCTCACATTCTTGATAATGTAGAGTCATGGAAGGTCTTCCCTAGTGATAAAGGCATATGTTCTTTCATACAAAATGAACCATTTAAGCCCAAGGAGATTATATCCATGGAAAAGAACAAAATTATGAAAGGATTGACTCCTCTCAAAAGTTCATTTTCGTCGAGTGATGTAGGCAACACAAAAATGCATAAAGAAGAGGAGTCAAAAAGGAAAGTGGGTGAAACCATTTCCTTGAACATTGGAACACTCAATTCCCCCAAGAATCTTAAGATAGGTGCCCAATGTACTCATGAAGAAATGCTGAAATTCACTGATCTACTTCGTGAATTTAAAGATGGTTTTTCTTGGTCACATGAGGATCTTCGTGGTTTTGATCCTGCTCTCATACAACATGCCATTCCTATCAAGGAATGAATAAAACTAGTTAGTAAAAAACAAATACCTATTAAACCCACGCTTGAAACTACTATTAGGAAGGAGTTGGAAAAACTTTTGAAGGCTGGTATAATTTTCCCGGTTAAATATTCTGAGTGGGTTTCCAATTTGGTCCCTATTCGGAAGACAACTGGTCAGATTTGATTGTGCGTTTATTTTCGCGCATTGAATAGAGAGAGCGTAAAAGAACATTTTCCTCTCCCTAACATGGAAATGATTTTCTAGCAAGTCACAGGGTCACAAATGGTGTCCTTACTTGAGGGTTTCTCTGGTTATAATCAGATCAAGGTAAAAAGGACTGATATATACAAAACCACTTTCAGTACACGTTGGGGAACATTTTATTATGAACGCATGCCTTTTGTCTTATCTAATGTAGGTGCCACCTTCCAAAGAACTATGTCGATAGATTTTGACGATCTGATCAGTAAGATTATCCAGGTTTATCTTGATGACTTGACTATTTATTCAAAGAATCGATTGGATCATTTTGGTCATCTTAGAAAAGTTCTCATGCGATGCAGAAAGTTCGTCATTTCTTTAAATCCTTATAAATATATTTTTGGCGTTACCAAGGGCAAGCTCCTTGGACATATTGTTTATGATTTAGGAATAACCATAGATCCCGAAAGGATTGTTGTTATTCTGAGCCTTCCTGCCCCCCACTTCATAAAAGGAGCTTCAAGCCTTTATGGGCATTATCAACTTTGTTCGTAGATTTGTTCCTGATTTTTCTTTAATGGTCAAACCAATTCATAATCTTCTAAAGAAAGATCGCTCCTTTTCTTGGACTGAAGATGTAAAAAATTCTTTCGTAAGGATTAAGAAGGAAATCAGTTCCGCACCGGTTTTGGCGAAACCATACTTTGAGAAAGATTTTATCATATACACTAATGCCACTGCAGACGAAGTTTATGCTATTCTCTTACAATGTGATGAACAAAATAACGAAAAACCGGTATTTTACATGATTCAAATCTTATCAGATGATGAATTCAAGTATTCTTATATCGAAAAACATGTTTTTTCTCTTGTTAAAGTTGTGGAGAAATTTCACCACTTTATCTTAAGCAAGAACACACAGGTAAAAGGCCATTTTCCTGCTGTCGAGTTTTTTTCTTTCATAGACTTATCTTTCATGGAATCTTGCACATTGTCTTGCCAAAATACAGGATCATGATTTAACCATCATGACTTCGAAAACAATTAAGGGACGAGACTTATCCCTTCACTTAGATCAACATGCTGAAGCAAGTGAAGAAATTGACGATCGGGATAATCGTCTTTCAACATTTTTTTATATTGAGAATCAAACCCTTTCTATAGTTGAACATCCATGGTATAAACATCTGGTGTATTAATTGCAATATCAAAAATTCCTAGATGATTTAGAGACTCATCAAAGGAGAAGGCTTCATCTTAAATCTTCTAGATATATTATTTTAGGATACTTTTTATTCAGGAGGTATGCTGATGGTATATTACTTCGATGTGTGAATAATGAGGAAGCATAGAAAATGTTACAGTAAACTCATGGATCTTCATATTCTGTTATTCATATGGGTGGCCACTTTTTTGCTAAAACTACTGCTTTTAAAATCATCAGAAAAAGGTTATTATTGGCCTTCAATTTTTCGAGATTCTTATAACTTCTCAAGATTTTGTGACAAGTGCCAAAAATTTGTTGGGAAGGAATGTATTTCTTCCATGCCTTTGCAAACCGTCCTCCTTGATTTTCCTTTTTCTAAATGGGGCCTGGACTTTATCGGTCTTACTAATCCTCCATCTTCAGCAGTGCAAGTTTTTATCTTGATAGACACATATTATTTCACTAAATGGACTGAAGTTGTCCCACTTAAACACTCACAGGATGAACAATTAATTTATTTCCTTGAAACTAATATTTTCTCCAGATTTGGCATTCCTTTAGAAATTATTACAGATAACGGTCTCGCTTTCATTTTCGCTAAATTGACTTAGTTTTTAGCTAAGTTGGGGGTCAAACATTTCACCTCATCAACTTATTACCCTCAAGGAAATGGGCAAGCCAACTCTACTATAAAAAATATGGTTAGTATCATAAAGAGGCTCATTGAATTTAAGCCTCGTCAATGGCACACCCTCCTAACCTACGCCCTTTGGGAAAATCACACTACTACCAAGGTAAGAATAGGTTTCACTCCCTTTCAACTTGTTTATGGTAAAGAAGTTATTTTTCCTACTGAACTAGAAATTTCTTCTCTACGGTTGATGCTACAGATCGAAGAATTAAATTCTTCTAATGTCCCTCAAAGGATAAATGCACTGTTAGCTTTAGAGGAACAAATAATGCTTTCCTTGGAAAAAATAAAGAGAAGACAACAAACCGTGAAGAAATATTTCAACAAAAGCACAAAAGATGTCAAATTTAAAGTAAATGAGAAAGTATTGCTTTGGTATTCATTCCATGTTGACAAAGGAAGACATTCAAAGTTTCAAAAATTATCATTGGGTCCTTTCAAAATTGCTTTTTTCATGAGTGCAAATTCTTATCTTTTAAAAGACTTGGAAGGGCGATTATTTTCCTATAGTACCAACGATTCCCACTTGAAACACTACGTGGAACCAGTTTGAAAGATAAACGTTGCATGGAAGTCACTGTTGTATTATAGTTTTATGTTTCACTGTTTTGGTTTTGCTTTGTTGTTTTCCTTTTTGTTTATTAGAAATAAACTTTGGATYAGTTTCGCCACAACAATGATATTCTGTAAGTATTGTTGATCAATAACAATCAAGTTACACAATTTTCATGATGTCCCCCTTGTAGAAATCAATGAAATTTMTTTTTGCTTCCCGTACTGTTGTTAGATAGATGGTTCGATTTTCATCCCTACTTTCTGCTATCCCTTTCTTCCCTCCACCCTGAGATTCAAAAGAGCATACTAGAAARTTTTCTCCTTAAAAAAAKAAACACRTTTACKGTGACCAATCAAATTTTATGCATATAAGAAMAAACCCCCTCATACRTAACACTTTTCATGAGCTATTCCCAAAGTCCCATATCATTTTTYCCTTAAACTGCCTCACTCCCCCCTRTTGCATAATCATTCTGGTAAATAATTCTTTGATCTATGGTTCACCTGGTCTGCAAAACCAGACATTCCGAGTTCTTAATCTATTGGAAACAAATTTCCCTGTGGAGTCGCCAGTTTGTTGACGCTTGAAAGTGAAACGATGAATACTATGCTCGCAAACGATTGCCAAGCTTTATTATTTAACTATATTAATAATATACTAGTAGGTGGGACCCACTTGTTTAACTTATGGAACTATGATGGATAAGCGACTCTGATATTTTGTTTGCCTATGTATTGATTGTGACACAGATTTCTACAACTCATTTTCTTCAAATCATGGTTAAAATGTTTATGGTAATATATGGTGGTTGGGTGATTAAAACAAGGAACAATATGGTCTAGATTATCTCTCATGAAATATGATTATGCTGCCTTTTGGATGAAAGAATTGCACTCCAATTTTAATGTTGATATTGGATATTGTCCATAGAAAAGATTGGGTGATCTCGACCCTTGCTACTATTCTTATGCACATTGGTTGGGTTGAAATTGGGTTGTGTTCCTAGTAAGTTTTCATATGAGAAAAATTGATAGTGGAAAGGGGTGGGACACTTTGGACTATTGCGCACTTTGCAAATTGTAATATAGAAAGTTTGGATATTTGGATGTATTAATGGTCTTAAATGTAGTGGTATGGTGAGATGGCTAGCGGGTTTGGATTGTACTAAGATATGAATGAGGATACTTTTAGCACTGAGATTCACCTTCATATTGCAAGAGGATAAGCCCAACACCCATCAAATAGGTTTGTGAATGTAGATTAATGATAGAAGGTCAAATGGACAAAACTCAACATAGCAATATTTTAACACATAAATTCTAGGCTAGTATGCATAATCAAATGAGTTTTTGACTAATTTCAGTTAGTGGTTTAAGGATAAAAGTGAGAAGAAGGAAGGCTTGGTGAGGAAGGTGGATAGGTCTGCTATAAGCATCATGATTTCTAGCAGCTGGGTGAAGAAAAACTCAGTCACAAGAAATTCTTGAACTAAATTTTAAACATTGAAAAACATTTACAACAACATTATAATCAAACATCCATTATAACAAAACCATAACATATCATAAGGATCTTCTATAAGCATCATGATTTCTAGCAGTTGGGTGAAGAAAAACTCAGTCACAAGAACATATTGAACTAAATTTAAAACATTGAAAAACATTTACAACAACATTATAATCAAGCATCCATTATAAAACAACCATAACATATCATAAGGATAATCCAATAATGAGAATTCAAAGTAATAAGAAACAAGTTGATGAAAAGAGGCAGACTTCCATTAATCAAAATATTTCAGGTCTCATACATAAACCAGAGTACAACTCTGTTTAGTCAAAATATTACAAAAGAGGGAACTCTGCTCAACCATTCAAACCCTACATAACATTCTTCTAATGTATTTATAACTAAAACAGTAGAAAACATCTTGAGATGCGAGTTGGCCTTCCTATCCTAGTATTCTCCACAAAAATATATTAGTCTAACATCTGTAAAAATGGATCTAACAGACTACTAGAATCAAGGAGCCTGTTGGCAACAACTCTAACAAGATATAAATGACATGATTTGTTGTTGCTTGGGTGCATCTTCTCCAGTGCCATGTGTCCTCCAAGACTTTGTGTTGAGCTCCATCTGCCACCTATTGATCCTTGGTTCCCTCCAAATCATCAAAGCCAAGAAGAGGCAATGAATTCAAAACCATTGACTATAACAACCAGTTCGTAGCAACTTTTCGTGGCGCAACGGGTAGAAGATTTTGTAGCACCTTCCTTTGTAAAAATGTTCTACATCCGATTCCCTAGCACATTTGGTAGACTATTCCCTAGATGCCTCCTATAAAAATATTCTGCAGATTCCATAGTGAACTACCACTATGTGTCTGGCTAGGTGATTCTGCAACGCTTTCGGAAATGCATCTACAAAACAGTCTACGTGGATGATTCTGTAGTGCGAGACGCTACGAAATATCTATTTTTTTCCGTGTCATGCAATGAATCCTCAAAAACCCAAAAAGTATTAGTAGATGGATTATGATCTTATAGATTCCTCCAGTGGGTGAAATTATAATTTTTCCCTTAACACTTCAAGCTTGCAAAAACTAATCACCATAAAAAATGGATCTGTCATCCTCTCCACTTTATCTTCTCAATCTGGCACTCCTCCTTGTTGTAGGAGAACTTCCCTCTGTCACAACAACACTTCTCTCTACTGCAGCACCATTTCTCTCTATTACATCATGAGCTAGAACATTTAAATTTATCTGGGCTAGATCATCCTTGAAGGGTTGCAATTCTTCTTTGAGATTTCTATTTTGTGACTGTATACTTCTATTTTTCTTGTACAAGGTATGAAGTTGCCTATGGAGAGGCAAGAATCTTATTGATGTAAAACTAGTCAGGTCAAGGGTTTCATTATACATGTCCATGAGCTCCTTCATCTTCCTCCTCTCAGTCAATCTTTCTCCCTTCAAAAGAGAAACTTCCTTCCTTGCATCCCTGAGTTTCCTGATCAATCTCTTGAAGGTGGGATTATCAGGGGGAGTGCTGATGTTTATGAATTCAACAGGTTTCTCAGTGGATTCACCCTTACCTTTGTCTTTCTTCTGAACAGAAGATTTGGTCATGACCTCAATAGGCTTCACAATAGTGGCACCCTTAGTACCCTTAACTTTCTTTGTGAAATAAGCCCTGGGCATGACTTATGTTTCAGCAGCTTCCTTATGGGATGATGATCTAGTAAAAGGTCTCTTGAATCTTGTCTCAGTTGTTACAGTAGGTGAAGGAAAATGCAATTTTCTCCCCTTTTTGGTTGTGTTTTTAGTTGGTGAGGGAACTTCCTCTAGTTCAGGTGCAAGATGAGGTGAAAATTATCTTTGTGGGGAGTGATGGACTTCCCTCTCTTCTTATTCAATTTCCTTAGGAACTTCTTTGTCTTGGGAAATAGGTTTATTCTTTCTCTTTTTTCTTGTTTATGCTTGGGCAACACTACTAGATGGCAAAGGGATCTACACCTTGGATTAAGGGGTGGAGGCTACATCTAGCTGTAGATTTGTAGAGATAATGAATTGTTCCCAAGTAAGGTTCCTTTTCTTCAATTCTTCCATCACAAGCATCTTGATCAACTCAGAGTGGAAAAAACTAGTGTCCACAACCTTGGACTTGGCTTGGACCCTATCAACCATTATTTCTATACTTCTAAATAGATAGAAAGGGATATTCATCAAATCCTTATATGTGAAGTGTAGCAAGAGCCTAATGTGATATTGGTATATCATGTTGAATCTTCCCACACATGTAAATTACCTTTGGATAACTTTCAACATTTGGTCAAAACCCTCAACCAAATGGCTCCTAGGCACTCCCTTGGAAAAATTATCTTTCTGATAATCTGGCTTGAGGAAATCCTTAGAAAAGGTTGCATTGAGATTCATAGATTTGAACCACGTCTCACCAGTGTTGGGTGTCTCAGTGGTTTATGCAATAGTGGCCTCAAATATGATGCAGGCGCATAAAGAATCTCCACCTAGGCACCCGCTCACAAGATCGTTCTCTCTTCTTTGAGAGTTGAAACGACTCTTTCGATTCCCGAGTGGAATCTCTGTGAAAAAAACCCAATCCACAGGTCCTTCTTCTCACCCACACAGTCCTTTTCACATGACCATGAGTTTTCCCGATTGTAATTTCAGGTTTCAGGGTTTTGTGATCCCCGATGTCAAGAGTCCCTTGTCCTCTTGAATCCCCGATCTACGATGGGTCAATTCGTCGATACACGCCTTTACATGTTAGCCCTCCTAGCTAAAATCTTGGCCCATGGGACCACTATCCCCGTGACAGCAGTCTTATCTCCTTTCGGGGTTTCGCGACCCAAGTGTTCAATCTATCATCCTTTAGATCCCCGATTCTCCGATATGAGAAATGTTGATATGGAAATTCCTAGGTCTTCCCTCTCCTTTCGCGATTTCGGCGATCGCGATGTTGAAAAGCACGAGCTTCTTGTCCACAGGATCCCCGATATCCCAAATCCCAATTTTCCGATGTGACGTCAACTAGGCCCACAACATGGGGTTCCCACCTTTTCGCGGTTTCATCACTCGTGAAGTCAAAAGGCTCCCTCTTCAATCTTCGATGCCCGAGTCCCCAATAGAGAGGATATTGCAACACGTGTCCTTCAACAATCGGATGGTTCAGATCAAATCTCACCATTTCAGGACTTTTGCTACCAAATTCTCGACTTCTCGACCTCGAGAACTCTGATATCCCGAGTGCCGATATCCCGATGCCTTTCGGGACTTTTTCACCCACTTCTCTGTGCTAAGGGTTAAACCACGTGTAACTCCTTGTCGATCCAACGACTGATGGGTAATTTGCTCAGGATCTAACGGTTCAGATCATATCTTCCCCTGCACTTTCTCTGGACGTGAAATCTTCAACGGTCCAGATTTCTTCGGTTGTTCCAACGGTTGTTGTGCTCCCTCCTGAGCTTATGCATTCCTTCCGGGCCTTGGGAGGATTTACCAAGACTCAAAGGCCTCAACCTTTGTCTCCCTTTCTCTGCGAGCTCCACGAATTTGAGTCCTTGCCTGCGCCCTCAATGATGTTGTTCCTCCTGAGCTTATTTTCTCGAATCCTCACAGGATTCTTTGACTTCTGCACTCCTCGCAGAATCCTCACATGCACATGCAGGTGCTATTCCTTCTTGAGCTTTCCTGTAGCTTCGACCTCCACAGAAACTCGGTTATTCTTTCCTTTCTCCCACAGATGGAGAAATATGGATGCCTTCCTGGCTATCCTCCTGCTCAAGCAACCTCTTGTTAATTCTTTCAGGGTGTTCAACCACCTTGTGAAGATCCCTCAGTGGATTCTTCCTCTAAATTCCATAACTCAAAGAGTTCTCTTCTCTTCTGTGCCTGTCTACACAATTTCTCAATGCCCACCTGGCAAAGTATCTTCTCACAGAACGTTCAATAGTTCTATCCTCTGTGCACTCCTTGCACATGCTCAATGCCCCCTTGGCAGAGCTCTCAGAATCCTCAGTGATTCTGGTTCTTCTTTCTGAACTCACAGTAGAGTTCCTCCAAATGCACCCTATGCCTATGCTTAATTCCCACTTGGCAGAGCTTTACAGAACTCCTCAGAGCTTCTATCCGCAACTGTGTCTCTCCTATACAGCCTTGCCTCCAAGGTATTCAACAACCTTGAGGTCTTCCTCTAAGTTGTTGATTTCAGTTCTTGTGTCACAACACGTCTTTGTCTGAACCCGCAGAATTCAGAAGTGCATCCTCTGTGCATGGCTATCAGAACCTACAGTGTTCTATCACACCCTCCTGGTGTGAAGCCTCAAAGACCTCTCAAGCCTAAAACCAAACACACTCCTGCAAATGCATAACATAACATACATTCACAGCATAAATGAACACTCATAGACATTCACATAACACAGAAATACATGCAGGAAAAACTGTTTCTGTTTATATTAATAAAAATGTCTCTTTACAAAGGTGTTCCTAAGCACAGCCTGTAACAAGGTCTCGTCTCTTCTCTCTTATGCTCTCTACTCACAGATTTTTCTTCTACGCTAACTCTACAACTCCTCTCAAGAGATACAATTTTTTTCTTTTTACATGAGGGGGCTCTTCGAGCTCTTCCCTCCAGATTTCACCTACCCTATTCAATTACATTGAATGGGCTATCTAGTCCAGCATCAGATCTAGATCTCAGCCTTACAAACATTTAAGGCCTATCTACCTAATGCCTGCATAAAATCACGGCCCTATGGCTCAAGAGCCTAAACATTTAATTACATTCAATTACAAAATAAAAGATGAGGGCTGCACCTCTCTTCCTCCTTGAATGCACTCGCTTGACGGCTGGCTGGCTGGCTGGCTGGTTGGCTGACGTGGAGAGATGCTCCTGCATCGTACTCCTCAGCTGCAAAATTCATGAGCTCCTGCTCATGAGCTTCCCACCTTAACTGTGGAAATCCTCCTGGATCCCAAATCATCCTCTGGAGCTATTCATCTGCTCCATTCCTCTGCTGCTATTGCTTCCATGCTGTTGTTGCTTCCTTCTTTCTGCTCAGCCTCTCCTCACTGACAGTTTCTGCTGACCGAATCATCAGCTCTCTTATCATGTCGATCACTTCATCCAGCTGCTCCAGTGGCTGGCTCTGCTCATGCAGTCTCCTTAGCTGCAAAAATTTTCGGCTCATGGGCAGATCATTGTGATCTCCCATGCCTTCTTCATCAGCTTCCAACCTCACCTGTTGGATGTGCATACATGCACCTTTACCCTTCTCTCCAGGGTTTCAATTTGTTCATACAGATAAACCAAACTAATGTTGTCTGCCTCCTCTTCTATTTTAGCTTCTGCAAACTCCCATGTTGCAGTCCCTTCAGCTTCCTGGCTAAAAATATTGAGCCATTCCTCAGAATGCTCATCATTCTCTCCTTCTTCTTTTGTTGTCAGCTTCAGTGCTACATCTTCTTCAGCTTCCTGGCTGAATATGTTGAGACACTCCTCAGAATGCTGATTTTCTTCCCCTGCTTGGGCAGCTTCAAATATCTGCTCCAATTCTTCAGTGACAGTTTTAGCTAGTTGTCCCCCTGTTGTTGCCGCATCTGCAACACAGACTTCTGCCTTCCCCTGGGAAAGTGGTAGGAATATCTCGATCCCCCCAATCAATACAAAGCTCCTCAGATCATCCTCTCGGATGGTGAAAGTTTTTAACTTATCATCATCTTCATTCACATGGCTTGGAAAACCTTATAAATCTTCATCCTCTGTCAGCTCCTTCAGCTGATTCCGACTCACTACTGAGTTCATGAGACCCTCAGATAGCCTCATCTGCTCATCCCTGTCCTCTTGGCAATATGGGATGCTTCTACTATCTTCATGGCAGTCTTCGATATCCTGCAGCGACCTCATATCATTGCCCATCTGGAAATGTGAAATTCCTTGGCTGTCCTCATGACAGTCCGTGAGATCCCGCAGTGATCTCAACTTGTTACCCTCCTGGAAATATAGAATTTCTTCTCTGCCCTCCTGGCAGTGCTTGAGATCTCCAGCTGATCCCATTTCATTCTCAAAATCATTGAGACCTTCCCCAGTCTCTGGTTCACAGACATGAACCATCTCTTCCTCTATGGTCTTGAGGATTTCTGCATACATCAACCATCCCTTTAACAGCCTGTGTTGTCTTCTAGCCATCAATTCCCTGACTGGCTATTTTACCTTCAGCTTCTTCATGGGCCATTCATATACCCATCTCGGCTTTGTTTTCTGCTGCATATTCAATGCAAGCTTTTCTATCTCTGCTCTTATATCAATGAGCTCTTCATCTATGTCCTCTTGGCTCCATAGCTCTGAGTTTTTCCTTCCAACATATCTATGGCTTTCAGTAGCCATCTTGTTGTCTCTGTTTTCCCTCCTAGCAAACCTACTACTGTCACTCTGCACCCCGAGTGTTTTCAGCTTCATCTTACAGTCCCCCTGACTGTCTTCTGGATTGTTGCCTTCCTGCAAACAAATCCTTACAGAGTTTCAGTACTCTATCTTCCTTTACCTTTTCCCCCTACTTGAAATATACAAACAGAGTCCTTGCTCTGATACCACTTGACACATATCAGAGTACTCCTTATCTCTTGCTCCCCTTGCCTGAAATATATAGACAAGACTCAAGCTCTGATATCACTTTGACGCAGGCGCATAAAGAATCTCCACCTAGGAACCCGCTCACAGGATCGTTCTCTCTTCTTTGAGAGCCGAAACGTCTCTTTCGATTCCCCAGTAGAATCTCTGTGAAAAAAACCCAATCCACAGGTCCTTCTTCTCACCCACACAGTCCTTTGCACATGACCGTGAGTTTTCCCGATTGTAATTTTGGGTTTCGGGGTTTTGTGATCCCCGATGTCAAGAGTCCCCTGTCCTCTTGAATCCCTGATCTTTGATGGGTCAATTCGCCAATACGTGCCTTTACATGCTAGCCCTCCTGGCTAAACTCTTGGCCCACGGGACCACTATCCCCGTGACTGCAGTCTTATCTCCTTTCGGGCTTTCGCGACCCAAGTGTTCAATCTCTCGTCCTTTAGATCCCCAATTCTCCGATACACGAAATGTCGATATGGAAATTCCCCGGTCTTCCCTCTCCTTTCGCGATTTCGGTGATCGTGATGTTGAAAAGCACGGGCTTCTTGTCCACGAGATCCCTGATATCCCAAATCCCGATTTTCCGACGTGATGTCAGCTAGGCCCACAATGTGGGGTTCCCGCCTTTTCGCGGTTTCGTCACTCGTGAAGTCAAAAGGCTCCCTCTTCAATCTCCAATGCCCGAGTCCCCGATAGAGAGGAGCTCGCGACACATGTCCTTCAACAATCGGATGACTCAGATCAAATCTCACCGTTTCGGGACTTTTTCTATCAAATTCTTGACTTCTCGACCTCGAGAACTCTGATATCCCGAGTGTCGATATCCCGATGCCTTTCGGGACTTTTTCACCAACTTCTCTGTGCTAAGGGTTAAACCATGCACAACTCCTTGCCGATCCAACGACTGACGGGTAATTTTCTCAGGATCTGACAGTTTAGATCATATCTTCCCCTGCGCTTTCTCTGGACGTGAAATCTTCAACGGTCCAGATTTCTTTGGCTGTTCCAATAACTGTTGTGCTCCCTCCTGAGCTTATGCATTCCTTCTGAGCCTTGGGAGGATTTACCAAGACTCAAAGGCCTCGACCTTTGTCTCCATTTCTTTGTGAGATCCATAAATTTGAGTCCTTTCCTATGCCCTCAATGAAGTTGTTCCTCCTGAGCTTATTTTCTCGAATCCTCGCAGGATTCTTTGACTTCTACACTCCTCGCAGAGTCCTCGCATGCACACGCAGGTGCTATTCCTTCTTGAGATTTCCTGTAGCTTCGACCTCCACAGAAACTCAGTTCTTCTTTCCTTTCTCCCACAGATGGAGAAATATGGATGCCTTCCTGGCTATCCTCCTACTCAAGCAACCTCTTGCTGAGTCTTTCAGGGTGTTCAGCCACCCTGTGAAGATCCCTCAGTGGATTCTTCCTCTAAGTTCTAGAACTCAAAGAGTTCTCTTCTCTTCTGTGCCTGTCTACACAATGTCTCAATGCCCACCTGGCAGAGTATCTTCTCACAAAAGATTCAGCAGTTCTGTCCTCTGTGCACTCCTTGCACCTGCTCAATGCCCCCTTGGCAGAGCTCTCAGAATCCTCAGTGATTCTAGTTCTTCTTTCTGAACTCACAGTATAGTTCCTCCAAATGCACCCTGTGCCTATGCTCAATTCCCACTTGGCATAGCTTTACAAAACTCCTAAGATATTCTGTCTGCAACTGTGTCTCTCCTATATAGCCTTGCCTCCAAGGTATTCAACAACCTTGAGGTCTTCCTCTGAGTTGTTGATTTCAGTTCTTGTGCTGCAGCACGTCTTTGTCTGAACCCGCAGAATTCAAAAGTGAATCCTCTGTGCACGGCTATCAGAACCTGTAGTGTTATGTCACACCCTCTTAGTGTGAAGCCTCAAAGACCTCTCAAGCCTGAAACCAAACACACTCCTGCAAATGCATAACATAACATACATTCACAGCATAAATGAACACTCATAGACATTCACATAA
>JASDQU010307908.1:45126-55948 GCA_032191745.1 Picea mariana
GTAGTGCCTTCCTTTGTAAAAATGTTCTACATCCGATTCCCTAGAACATTTGGTAGACTATTCCCTAGCTCCCTCCTATAAAAATATTCTGCAGATTCCATAGCGAACTACCACTATGTGTCTGGCTAGGTGATTCTGCAACGCTTTCGGCAATGCATCTACAAAACAGTCTACGTGGATGATTCTGTAGCGCGAGACGCTACGAAATATCTATTTTTTTCCGTGTCATGCAATGAATCCTCAAAAACCCAAAAATTCTTAGTAGATGGATTATGATCTTATAGATTCCTCCAGTGGGTGAAATTATAATTTTTCCCTTAACACTTCAAGCTTGCAAAAACTAATCACCATCAAAAATGGATCTGTCATCCTCTCCACTTTATCTTCTCAATCTGGCACTCCTCCTTGTTGTAGGAGAACTTCCCTCTGTCACAACAACACTTCTCTCTACTACAGTTCCATTTCTCTCTATTACATCATGAGCTAGAACATTTAAATTTATCTGGGCTAGATCATCCTTGAAGGGTTGCAATTCTTCTTTGAGCTTTCTATTTTGTGACTGTATACTTCTATTTTTCTTGTACAAGGTATGAAGTTGCCTATGGAGAGGAAAGAATCTTATTGATGTAAAACTAGCCAGGTCAAGGGTTTCATTATACATTTCCATGAGCTCCTTCATCTTCCTCCTCTCAGTCAATCTTTCTCCCTTCAAAAGGGAAACTTCCTTCCTTGCATCCCTAAGTTTCCTGATCAATCTCTTGAAGGTGGGATTATCAGGGGGAGTGCTGATGTTTATGACTTCAACAGGTTTCTCAGTGGATTCACCCTTACCTTTGTCTTTCTTCTGAACAAAATCTTTGGTCATGACCTCAATAGGCTTCACAATAGTGGCACCCTTACCCTTAACTTTCTTTGTGAAATAAGCCCTGGGCATGACTTATGTTTCAACAGCTTCCTTGTGGGATGATGATCTAGTAAAAGGTCTCTTGAATCTTGTCTCAGTTGTTACAGTAGGTGAAGGAAAATGCAATTTTCTCCCCTTTTTGGTTGTGTTTTTAGTTGGTGAGGGAACTTCCTCTAGTTCAGGTGCAGGATGAGGTGAAAATTATCTTTGTGGGGAGTGATGGACTTCCCTCTCTTCTTATTCAATTTCCTTAGGAACTTCTTTGTCTTGGGAAATAGGTTTATTCTTTCTCTTTTTTCTTGTTTATGCTTGGGCAACACTACTAGATGGCAAAGGGATCTACACCTTGGATTAAGGGGTGGAGGCTACATCTAGCTGTAGATTTGTAGAGATAATGAATTGTTCCCAAGTAAGGTTCCTTTTCTTCAATTCTTCCATCACAAGCATCTTGATCAACTCAGAGTGGAAAAAACTAGTGTCCACAACCTTGGACTTGGCTTGGACCCTATCAACCATTATTTCTATACTTCTAAATAGATAGAAAGGGATATTCATCAAATCCTTACATGTGAAGTGTAGCAAGAGCCTAATGTGATATTGGTATATCATGTTGAATCTTCCCACACATGTAAATTACCTCTGGATAACTTTCAACATTTGGTCAAAACCCTCAACCAAATGGCTCCTAGGCACTCCCTTGGAAAAATTATCTTTCTGATAATCTGGCTTGAGGAAATCCTTAGAAAAGGTTGCATTGAGAGTCATATATTTGAACCACCTCTCACCAGTGTTGGGTGTCTCAGTGGTTTATGCAATAGTGGCCTCAAATATGACGCAGGTGCATAAAGAATCTCCACCTAGGCACCCGCTCATAGGATCGTTCTCTCTTCTTTGAGAGTTGAAATGACTCTTTCGATTCCCCAGTGGAATCTCTATGAAAAAAACCCAATCCACAGGTCCTTTTTCTCACCCACACAGTCCTTTTCACATGACCATGAGTTTTCCCGATTGTAATTTTGGGTTTTGGGGTTTTGTGATCCCCGATGTCAAGAGTCCCCTGTCCTCTTGAATCCCCGATCTCCGATGGGTCAATTCGTCGATACACGCCTTTACATGTTAGCCCTCCTGGCTAAAATCTTGGCCCATGGGACCACTATCCCCGTGACCGCAGTCTTATCTCCTTTCGGGGTTTCGTGACCCAAGTGTTCAATCTCTCATCCTTTATATCCTCGATTCTCTGATATGCGAAATGTCGATATGGCAATTCCTAGGTCTTCCCTCTCCTTTCGCGATTTCGGCGATCGTGATGTTGAAAAGCATGGGCTTCTTGTCCACAGGATCCCCGATATCCCAAATCCTGATTTTTCGATGTGATGTCAGCTAGGCCCACAACGTGGGGTTCTCGCCTTTTCGCAGTTTCATCACTCGTGAAGTTAAAAGGCTCCCTCTTCAATATTCGATGCCCGAGTCCCCGATAGAGAGGATATTGCAACATGTTTCCTTCAACAATCGGATGGCTCAGATCAAATCTCACCATTTCAGGACTTTTTCTACCAAATTCCTGACTTCTCGACCTCGAGAACCCCGATATCCTGAGTGCCGATATCCCAATGCCTTTCGGGACTTTTTCACCCACTTCTCTGCGCTAAGGGTTAAACCACGTGAAACTCCTTGCCGATCCAATGACTGACGGGTAATTTTCTCAGGATCTAATGGTTCAGATCATATCTTCCCCTGCGCTTTCTCTGGACATGAAATCTTCAACAGTCCAGATTTCTTCGGCTGTTCCAACGGTTGTTGTGCTCCCTCCTGAGCTTATGCATTCTTTCTGGGCCTTGGGAGGATTTACCAAGACTCAAAGGCCTCAACCTTTGTCTCCCTTTCTCTGCGAGCTCCATGAATTTGAGTCCTTGCCTGCACCCTCAATGACGTTGTTCCTCCTGAGCTTATTTTCTTGAATCCTCATAGGATTCTTTGACTTCTGCACTCCTCGCAGAGTCCTCGCATGCACACGCAGGTGATATTCCTTCTTGAGATTTCCTGTAGCTTCGACCTCCACAGAAACTTGGTTATTCTTTCCTTTCTCCCACAGATGGAGAAATATGGATGCCTTCCTGGCTATCCTCCTGCTCAAGCAACCTCTTGCTAAGTCTTTCAGGGTGTTCAACCACCCTGTGAAGATCCCTCAGTGGATTCTTTCTCTAAATTCCAAAACTCAAAGAGTTCTCTTCTCTTCTGTGCCTGTCTACATAATGTCTCAATGCCCACTTGGCAAAGTATCTTCTCACAGAACGTTCAACAGTTCTGTCCTCTGTGCACTCCTTGCACCTGCTCAATGCCCCCTTGGCAGAGCTCTCAGAATCCTCAGTGATTCTGGTTCTTCTTTCTGAACTCACAGTAGAGTTCCTCCAAATGCACCCTGTGCCTATGCTCAATGCCCACTTGGCAGAGATTTACAGAACTCCTCAGAGCTTCTGTCTGCAACTGTGTCTCTCCTATACATCCTTGCCTCCAAGGTATTCAACAACCTTGAGGTCTTCCTCTGAGTTGTTGATTTCAATTCTTGTGTCGCAACACGTCTTTGTCTGAACCCGCAGAATTCAGAAGTGCATCCTCTGTGCATGGCTATCAGAACCCACAGTGTTCTGTCACACCATCCTGGTGTGAAGCCTCAAAGACCTCTCAAGCCTGAAACCAAACACACTCCTGCAAATGCATAACATAACATACATTCACAGCATAAATGAACACTCATAGACATTCACATAACACAGAAATACATGCAGAAAAAACTGTTTCTGTTTATATTAATAAAAATGCCTCTTTACAAAGGTGTTCCTGATCACGGCCTGTAACAAGGTCTCGGCTCTTCTCTCTTATGATCTCTACTCGCAGATTTTTCTTCTATGCTAACTCTACAACTCCTCTCAAGAGATACAATTTTTTTCTTTTTACATGAGGGGGCTCTTCGAGCTCTTCCCTCCAGATTTCACCTACCCTATTCAATTACATTGAATGGGATATCTAGTCTAGCATCAGATCTAGATCTCATCCTTACAATCATTTAAGGCCTATCTACCTAATGCCTGCATAAAAGCACGGCCCTATGGCTCAATAGCCTAAACATTTAATTACATTCAATTACAAAATAGAAGATGAGGGCTGCGCCTCTCTTCCTCCTTGAATGCACTCGCTTGACGACTGGCTGGCTGGCTGGCTAGCTGACGTGGAGAGATGCTCTTGCATCATACTCCTCAGCTGAAAAATTCATGAGCTCCTGCTCATGATCTTCCCACATTAACTGTGGAAATCCTCCTGGATCCCAAATCATCCTCTGGAGCTATTCATCTGCTCCATTCCATTGCTGCTACTGCTTCCATGCTGTTGTTGCTTCCTTCTTTCTGCTCAGCCTCTCCTCACTGACAGTTTCTGCTGACCGAATCATCAGCTCTCTGATCATGTCTATCACTTCATCCAGTTGCTCCAGTGGCTGGCTCTGCTCATGCAGTCTCCTTAGCTGCAAAAATTTTCGTCTCATGGGCAAATCATTGTGATCTCCCATGCCTTCTTCATTAGCTTCCAACCTCACCTGTTGGATGTGCATACTTTGCACCTTTACCCTTCTCTCCAGGGTTTCAATTTGTTCATATAGATCAGGCAAACTAATGTTGTCTGCCTCCTCTTCTGTTTCAGCTTCTGCAAACTCCCATGTTTCAATCCCTTCATCTTCTTGGCTGAAAACATTGAGCCATTCCTCAGAATGCTCATCATTCTCTCCTTCTTCTTCTGTTGTCAACTTCAGTGCTATAGCTTCTTCAGCTTCCTAGCTGAATATGTTGAGACACTCCTCAAAATGCTCATTTCCTTCCCCTGCTTGGGCAGCTTCAAATATCTGCTCCAATTCTTCGGTGATAGTTTTAGCTAGTTGTCCCCCTGTTGTTGCCGCATCTACAACACAGAATTCTGCCTCCCCCTGGGAAAGTGGTAGGAATATCTCGATCCCCCCAATCAATACAAAGCTCCTCAGATTAGCCTCTCGGATGGTGAAATTTTTTAACTTATCATCATCTTCATTCACGTGGCTTGGAAAACCATATGAATCTTCATCCTCTGTCAGCTCCTCCAGCTAATTCCGACTCACTACTGAGTTCATGAGACCCTCCGATAGCCTCATCTGCTCATCCCGGTCCTCCTGGCAATATGGGATGCTTCTACTATCTTCATGGAAGTCTTCGAGATCCCGCAGCGACCTCATATCATTGCCCATATGGAAATGTGAAATCCCTTGGCTGTCCTCATGACAGTCCGTGAGATCCCGCAGTGATCTCAACTTGCTACCCTCCTGGAAATCTAGAATTTCTTCTCTGCCCTCCTGGCAGTGCTTGAGATCTCCAGCTGATCCCATTTAATTCTCAAAATCATTGATACCTTCCCCAGTCTCTGGTTCACAGACATGAACCATCTCTTCCTCTGTGGTCTTGAGGTTTTCTGCATACATCAACCATCCCTTTAACAGCCTGCGCTATCTTCTAGCCATCAATTCTCTGACTGGCCATTTTACCTTCAGCTTCTTCATGGGCCATTCATATACCCATCTTGGCTTTGTTTTCTGCTGCATCTTCAATGCAAGATTTTCTATCTCTGCTCTTATATCAGCGAGCTCTTCATCTATGTCCTCTTGGATCCATAGCTCTGAGTTTTTCCTTCCAGCATATCTACGGCTTTCAGTAGCCATCTTGTTGTCTATGTTTTCCCTCCTAGCAAACCTGCTGCTGTCACTCTGCACCCCAAGTGTTTCCAGCTTCATCTTACAGTCCCCCTAACTGTCTTCTGGATTGTTGCCTTCCTGCAAACAAATCCTTACAAAGTTTCAGTACTCTGTCTTCCTTTACCTTTTCCCCCTGCTTGAAATATACAAATAGAGTCCTTTCTCTGATACCACTTGACGCATATCAGAGTACTCCTTATCTCTTGCTCCCCTTGCCTGAAATATACAGACAAGACTCAAGCTCTGATACCACTTTGACGCAGGCGCATAAAGAATCTCCACCTAGGAACCCGCTCACAAGATCATTCTCTCTTCTTTGAGAGCCGAAACGGCTCTTTCGATTCCCCAGTAGAATCTCTGTGAAAAAAACCCAATCCACAGGTCCTTCTTCTCACCCACATAGTCCTTTGCACATGACCGTGAGTTTTTCCGATTGTAATTTTGGGTTTCAGGGTTTTGTGATCCCCGATGTCAAGAGTCCCCTGTCCTCTTGAATCCCCGATCTTCGATGGGTCAATTTGCCAATACGCACCTTTACATGCTATCCCTCCTGGCTAAACTCTTGGCCCACGGGACCACTATCCTCGTGATCGCAGTCTTATCTCCTTTCGGGCTTTCGCGACCCAAGTGTTCAATCTCTCGTCCTTTAGATCCCCGATTCTCCGATACGCAAAATGTCGATATGGCAATTTCCCGGTCTTCCCTCTCCTTTCGCGATTTTGACGATCGCAATGTTGAAAAACACGGGCTTCTTGTCCACGAGATCCCCGATATCCCGAATCTCGATTTTCCGACGTGATGTCAGCTAGGCCCACAACGTGGGGTTCCCGCCTTTTCGTGGTTTCATCACTCGTGAAGTCAAAAGGCTCCCTCTTCAATCTTCGATGCCCAAGTCCCCGATAGAGAGGAGCTCATGACACATGTCCTTCAACAATCGGACGACTCAAATCAAATATCACTGTTTCGGGACTTTTTCTATCAAATTCCTGACTTCTCAACCTCGAGAACTCTGATATCCCGAGTGTCGATATCCCGATGCCTTTCAGGACTTTTTCACCCACTTCTCTGCACTAAGGGTTAAACCACGCGCAACTCCTTTCCGATCCAATGAATGACGGGTAATTTTCTCAGGATCTGATGGTTTAGATCATATCTTCCCCTGCACTTTCTCTGGACATGAAATCTTCAATGGTCCAGATTTCTTTGGCTGTTCCAATGGCTGCTGTGCTCCCTCCTGAGATTATGCATTCCTTCCAAGCCTTGGGAGGATTTACCAAGACTCAAAGGCCTAGACCTTTGTCTCCCTTTCTCTGCGAGCTCCACGAATTTGAGTCCTTTCCTGTGCCCTCAATGATGCTGTTCCTCCTGAGCTTATTTTCTCGAATCCTCACAGGATTCTTTGACTTCTGCACTCCTCGCAGAGTCCTCGCATGCACATGCAGGTGCTATTCCTTCTTGATATTTCCTGTAGCTTCGACCTCCACAAAAACTTGGTTCTTCTTTTCTTTCTCCCACAGATGGAGAAATATGGATTCCTTCCTGGCTATCCTCCTGCTCAAGCAACCTCTTGCTAAGTCTTTCAGGGTGTTCAACCACCCTGTGAAGATCCCTCAGTGGATTCTTCCTCTAAGTTCCAGAACTCAAAGAGTTATCTTCTCTTCTGTGCCTATCTACACAATGTCTCAATGCCCACCTGGCAGAGTATCTTCTCACAGAACATTCAACAGTTCTATCCTCTGTGCACTCCTTGCACCTGCTCAATGCCCCCTTGGCAGAGCTCTCAGCATCCTCAGTGATTTTGGTTCTTCTTTCTGAACTCACAGTATAGTTCCTCCAAATGCACCCTGTGCCTATGCTCAATGCCCACTTGGCAGAGCTTTAAAAAACTCCTAAGATCTTTTTTCTGCAACTGTGTCTCTCCTATATAGCCTTGCCTCCAAGGTATTCAACAACCTTGAGGTCTTCCTCTGAGTTGTTGATTTCAGTTCTTGTGCCGCAGCACGTCTTTGTCTGAACCTACAGAATTCAAAAGTGAATCCTCTGTGCACGACTATCAGAACCCATAGTGTTCTGTCACACCCTCCTAGTGTGAAGCTTCAAAGACCTCTCAAGCCTGAAACCAAACAGACTCCTGCAAATGCATAACATAACATACATTCACAGCATAAATGAACACTCATAGACATTCACATAACACAAAAATACATGCAGGAAAAACTACTTCTGTTTATATTAATAAAAATGCCTCTTTACAAAGGTGTTCCTGAGCATGGCCTGTAACAAGGTCTCAGCTCTTCTCTCTTCTACTCTCTACTCACAGATTTTTCTTCTACGCTAACTCTACAACTCCTCTCAAGAGATACAATTTTTTTCTTTTTACATGAGGGGGCTCTTCGAGCTCTTCCCTCCAGATTTCACCTACCCTATTCAATTACATTGAATGGGCTGTCTAGTCCAGCATCGGATCTAGATCTCAACCTTACAAACATTTAGGGCCTATCTACCTAATGCCTGCATAAAAGCACGGCCCTATGGATCAACAGCCTAAACATTTAATTACATTCAATTACAAAATAGAAGATGAGGGCTGCGCCTCTCTTCCTCCTTGAATGCACTTGCTTGACGACTGGCTGGCTGGCTGGCTGATGTGGAGAGATGCTCCTGCATCAAAATACCTCCAGCTCAAGGGTTCCTACCTTGGTCTTAGTGCCATCAAATTTTAAAGCAAAATTCCTTGCCACTTTAGGGTGTTCCCTCTGCATGTTTTGACAAAAGGATAGGCAACCAACCCTTTGGAAAATCTCCCTGATCATAGGCTCAATATTAAATAGGTGCATGTCAGAAGATTCAGTCTTGAACACACTCCCACCCTTGTGAGATTTCTTCTGTTGGGGTGTATCCATTGATAGAAGCAGGAGGTCAAGTACTGTAATGCTATGAAAAGTAAGGAAACCAAACAGAGGAAAAAGTCTTTAAGTTTTGATACTGATCCTCTATTGGTCTTTTAGGGCCTTCCTCCAATTCACTTATGAACTAATAAAATACTGGTTTGATGGTTGAAAATGGGGGAAAAAGATCCTTTGAGAAATGATATGCAGGGAGACTATGTTGTTCAAGTTTTAGATTGACATCAAGCCACCATAATGGGTCATCCTTGTTCTAAGGAAAAGGCTCCTAAAATTTCACTTGCAAATAGGCTTTGAGATAAAAATATAGAATAACACATTGAATGAAGAGAGATAATTCTAGATATGTGAGCATAGAATATGGCACTATTTTTACACATAAATTGAAACGTTGGAACAGGGGATCCGTAGCGCAGTTTTGGAAGTAGTTTTTGTAGCGCAGTGTGGACAACATGAGTCAAGAGGATAAATGGGCATTCAAATATCTGAAGTAGATTGACTCGATTTTAGTGGAGGAAAATGTCAGTATGCAGATGGATAAGAAGTCTATGGCATCAGAGGTAAATGGGATGGTAGCTAGGAGAAACTATAGTTTGCAGCGCCAGGTGCTACCAAAAGATAAAACAAAACCTTAATGATGTTGAACAGAGCTCAGATGGATCACAAAGTACTTGGACACCATAGCTTGATAATTGTTGATCTGCAATAAGCCTAGAGTCGTTTGCAACCAACTCAGTCTCCAATTCACCTCGAACAATTATTTATGTATCATAATATGCAGCGCTGTCTGGACTAGTAGTTTTTGCAGCACTGAGATGTGATCAGGTGATCATGTCCTAAGTGAAGAAAATGCTCAAATTTGGAATTTCTCAGAAGTGGTTGAAGTTAGAATGAATGGATAGGTCTCGTCGATACGATCCTGTTTCCGTGAATGGCATGAAAAACCGACTCTATATGTGAAAGTTATTCAAGTTTGAATATTCATTATTTCATTAAAAAAAAAAATGAAATAATAAAAAAAAATACATATTTTTTTTTTAAATGTGGTAGGCCCGGAGGCCGCCACGTGGCATCAAGTTTAAAAAATTCGGAGTGCACAACATTTATTTGGAGTTGGCAGGATTCGACCGCGGGTCGATGGGAGGACAGCCCCGAGACCTAACCGCCCGAGCTAGTGGTGGTGCTTACAGTTGAAACGACACATTTCATTTAAAAACTTGAAACAAGTTTGGATGGGCGGAAAAAAGGGGACCATCCCCTAAGGACCAGCCCCCTTTACACAGGACCACGAGCCAGAACCAAGGCCCATATACCCCGACGGTTGCGGTTGGAACCGTTAACATATGCACGCGGGTGTAACTGTTATATGCCACAGGTTTGCAACGTGGTTTTCCAACCATAAAATTCAACGGCTTATGCGGAGTCTATGTGACCACTACCCCTAACATCAAACTTGAATGCTAACGGCTCGATGAGTTTTGGGCGGAGTCCTCCTTGTTTGGTGCCATTTTCCATTTTTAGCAATGTTAACTCCCGCTACTCCAGATTTGTTGGAGTTTTTTGGGGAAAAGAGGACAAAATTTGTTTTTGCCATAACTTTTGCTACAAGAAACCATTTGGGATGAATTTTTGGTCGATTTTGGGTATTCTCAGCATTCTGGAGCGACTAGAATATGTTGCAAAGCCAACAAATGTGTCTTTCAGCCATTTTCATGTTAGAGTAGCTTGAGGAGCCATCAAGGCCTTGAGGGAAAAGGAGCTGCATTGGAGCAGCCTTCACTGTTTTAGGTGAAAACAGAGTTATTTTAAGCTTTTGTCTGTATTCTGAATTCGTTTTCACAACTAGTTTGGCCTATTTTAGGCCTTTTTCTCATTGTAATACCATTTTGAGCATGAATAGATCAAGGACATGCCCATTGGGAGCCTTGGACCCAGCAGATGTAACCCAAGAGGGGTGAACTACCTCATCATGTGATGTGTGTTTATTGTGAAATTATTTTGCTGTGTTAGACAGATTTAAGATTATTAAACAGTAAACCAAAACAATACTCCCTCACACAAAAAGTTTATAAACAGTGATTAAGAACACTTTGCACATTTATTTTCTATGGAAATGAATACTTTGAACAACAATAAAAATATTTTCATTTTCAGATTAGATGGTATCAGAGCTCAGGATTAGAGCTTTAGAAGCTAGAGTTTTTTTTTCTCAGCATTGGTTTTGTGCAAAGATTAATTTACTTG
>JASDQU010307909.1:0-22472 GCA_032191745.1 Picea mariana
TATAGTGAATGAAATTATGAGTACTGCTAGAATCAATTAGGACTATTACCTTTTTCTTTTTGATGTATCCTTCGATCTTGAGGGTTTGAGGAGTGCTAATTTCAACCAATGCATTACACGATATTGTGGGAGTCATCTCTTCATACGAAATTACTTCTACGTTTTCATCTTGAGATGGTTCTTGTTCTTGTTCTTCTTCCTCTTCACAATCTATGTAGAATAATTTCTTCCCACCACACTTATGTCCCTTACTATACTTGTTGTCACAATTAAAGCATAAACCTTTTGCTTTTATTTCCTCCAATTGTTGAGGTGTCAACCTTGTAGGTTTAGGTGTTTTAGAAGAAGGAGCATTCTTCTCTCTATAGATGTTAGGATTGGTCCTTCTAGTAGTTATAGCCATACTTTTACTTTCAACCTTTCTTGCCACCTTAAATGCATTCTCCAATGATTTGGGTTCCCAAAGGCGAACCTCATGTTGAATGTGATCCTTTAAAGTTCCTATAAATACACCAATCAAGTGCTCATCTAGAATATCAGTTACCTTTATATTCAATCTTTGAAAGTTCTCAATGTGCTCGGTAACTGAACTTTTGTGCTTGAGATTTATCAATTGGCTAAAGAAGGTATTGCTCCTTGTATCCTCATAGTGTGCTATCATTTCTTCCATGAAAATTGTCCAAGTAACAAGTGATTTGCGAGAATAAATCCATATATACCATACAAATTGATTAGGTTCTAAATATAAAGAAGCAATTCGTACCTTTTGTGTATGTGGCACATTATGGAGATCAAAGAATTGCTCCATCTGAAGTATCCATGTGATTGGGTCCTTGCCATCAAACTTCTTCATATCAATCCTAGGAACATGGTTGGTCTTCAAACCAAAGTTTGAGTTTCTCCATTCTTGATTCACCTTCCTTGTGTCCTCATCATGAATTTCATGGGATGCATTTTCACTTTCAGGTGTCTTCTCTGCTACAAATTTTTCTATACTTCCATGATCTCCCCTTTTAAACCATCCATCTTAGTATCCAACATAGCTTCCATTGAATCCATATTCTTTTTTAGTTCATTTATGCCCCTATGCATTTCTTCACCTTCATCAAGAGTCCAAGTAGGATTTTCTGGAAGCTTATTTGGTGTAGAAGTTCCCTTTTTTGGCGGCATGTTGGCCAAGTATCACTTTTGAACCTTGATTTTGAGGTGGTTCTACTAGACAATATTTCTTGTATTGTATCTCCCAAGTTTCAGCCCTTCTGGGTATGAAACCTTCTTTTATGTAGTTCTCTAATATTTCTTCTCTGCAATGCCACAGGTCTGATCAAAATTGGATGTGCCAAGTGGAATTTACGGTAACTTCCCCACAACTTGTCGATTTTTGGCCTTTCCAGGAGATCCCACTTGTATAACATGCCCCGCAAAAAATTATAGATATAAAATTCTAAAACTCACACAAGAAATACTACAGACTGTCCGCGATCCAATGAAACCAATCCCACTCAATTTGGATACTCTAGGAAGAAGTTATGATTTTTTTACCTGGAACACCTTCTTGAGACTAGTCAATAGGACTAGTCAGATACCCTATCTTACACACGGTGTATCTACAAATTTAAGATGGCCCAGAAGCTAAACTATTTACCACAGATACCTTACTAATTTTTGTAAATAGCCTCCGTAGTTAAGGGTCTGAAACATTACAGAAACGTTTTTATAGCAAAAATGTCGCAATGAATCAGTTTACGATGATTCCAAAACCCTATATTGTACAAGTTGTATCTCCGAAAGTATAAGGCCTTAGGAGCTGAATTTTGAACCTAACATACCTTGATCCGTCTAATAAATATCCACCAATTTGTTCCTTCTGAAACATTGTAGAAAAACATTTATAGCGAAAATGCCAAGGTGTCTCAGATTTAGTAGTGAAACCCCAAGACCTTGAGCTCTAATACCATATGTTAAGAACCAAATATCAATATAGCATAGAAAAACCTCAGAAAAAGTACTCAACACCTTAAAAAAGAGATAATTTCAGATAATAAGCCTCTTTTAGGGGGCAACCTCCTTTTACCCCACTTAAATGTTCAAGTACAAGATGATTAAAAATTAAAATGTCTCCTTGGTATATATAGGAGACTAGGAGGTATAATTACAACTAATGGCCTAAAACCGACATAAATAAAATAACATTACTAATATAATATGCCCCAATTAAGGGGTAATGAGCCAATATTAGGGCTTAATAGGCTATGGTATTTTCTGATGCAAATGAAAAAATCATGAACTCTTTAGAAAAATCTGGGCTAATTAGAACAGGTGCCTGAACAATAGCCTGTTTGATCTTTTCGAAGGATTCTCTTGCCTTCGGTATCCACTTAATTTATGCATCCTTTTTCAACATGTCAGTGATATTTTTGACAATCTCTACAAAGTTAGGTATAAACCTCCTTAAAAAATTAATCTTACCAATGAAGGACTGAATTGACTTTTTACTTCTTAGAATGTCGATTAGCTGAATAGCCTTTACGCTTTCTGGATCTATTTTAATTCCTCCAGGTGAAACGATGTGTCCAAGAAGATTACCTTCCTCCATGGCAAAATGTGATTTTTTTGGATTAAGTGATATGCCGTACTTCTTGCATTTCTCAAAGGTCTGCTTCAATTGCTATAAATGTTCTTCATCTGACGCTGAAAATACAGTGATGTCATCAAGGTAAATCACCAAAAACCTATCTTTCTCGCCAACAAAATCTATGTCCATAGTTCTTTGAAATGTAGCTCCAGCGTTCATCAACCCAAAAGGCATCTTTTCGTACATAAAGGTGCCCCAGGGAGTGGTAAAAGTTGTTTTCTTTTTGTCTTCTTCCATTACTGATATTTGATTGTACCCTGAATATCCATCAAGCATAGAAATTCTCTTTGTACCGACAACATTTTGTAAGATATAATCCATTTTTGGTAATGGATAATTGTCTTTCAAATAACACCTGTTTAGATTCTGGAAGTCTACATAGAGCCTTATCTCTCCGTTCTTTTTCCTGACGGGCACAAGGTTTGATACCCATTCTGAGTATCTCAGTGGCACTATGATTTTTTTTCTAGCAGCCTCTTCAACTCCTTTTCTATTATTGGTAACAGTAAAGGATTGAATTGCCTGAATTTCTATTTTATAGGTTTTAATCCAGGTTTTAGAGGGATTTTATGTTGAATAATTTCTGTATCAAACACTTTCAGATCTTCATAAGACCAGGAAAATATATCTGAATATTGTTTCATTAATTCAATATATGCTTCCTTCTGTTTTTTTGACAGTTTCCTGGATACTTTTACCAACCTGAGATTTGCATCCGAGCTAATGTCACAGTCTTCCACATATTTTTCTTCTGTTTGGATAAAAGCCTTCCTGGAGACATCATTATGATCAAACAACCTTTCTAATGGAACCAAACCCTTAGGCAAATGGTTTGTCTTCAATTCGATGAGTTTGTGACCAGCAATAGTATCTTGAAGAACTTATGCAGTGTGTATTTCTGCTTCTGCATCTTCGTCATCTTGATCAATTGAAATATTCAAAAATTCTTCAATGGTTTTCAAAAATCTTTGAATTTCCTCATCATCTTTAAAAACATGCCAATGTTTTATATTATCCGGAATTGAGGGTCTATGTCTGACTTCAATTTGAAACTTCAGATTAGAAAACATCGGAGTTTTAAAGTTGCTTGTTGCAAATGCCAAAGCGTCAGCCTACTAATTTAAATCCCTGTGAACAAAAGTAATATTGAATGCCAAGAAGAAATTATCCACATAATCCCACAACTCGTTTCTGTATTGTTTCAATCTTTGTTGTTTGGTTTGATATACGTTTCTAACCTGGTGAACAATAAGTTCAGAGTCTCCAAAAACAAACAACTTATTTATTCCCATGTCTCTTGCAGCTTTCAAACCTAACATCAAAGCTTCATACTCACTGATGTTATTAGTGGTGTCAAATTCAAGTTTATATGACATTGGAATAACCTCCTTGGTAGGGGAAATGAAGACAATACCAGCTCTAGAACCTTCTTTAGAACAAACCCCATCAAAATACATTTTCCATACAAAATGGTCTTCACTATCTCCTACTACAGTTATTGACTTTCTGACTGATACTTCTGCCATTTCCTCATCCATATGAAAAATAGAAGAACCCAGATCATCTTCTACAGCATATATAGAATGATTAGTGGGATTATCATGATCACTTACCAAATAAGCCAGTTTGATTTCTCTGTATAATCTTCGTTGTTCGCCACCAAAAAAAGGTATGGTTGCATAGCTTAGGTCCATCTGTAGAGTGCCACCTACCTTTTTATCCCAAGATATTGAAAGAAGCATCCCAAATTTTGGTGGTATGTCAGCCACGATAACATCTAATACAACACTCTTCATAGGTAATTGGGAAAGAGTTACAACCACATCTTTCATAAGCCCAAGACATTTGACTTTCTTGGAATCAAAAGAATATAGATCATGGTATGGTCTATTAATGTCCAACCCTAATTCTTCCATCAACACCTTAGGCATGACATTATGCGAAGCACCAGAATCCATTAAGAAATTATGCAGTATCTTGTTATGGATATTTAGTGAAATGTAAAATGGTGGAGATGCATCAATTTTGTCTTCAATGTGAGGTCCAATAGTAATGGCAGGGTTTTCATCTTCAAGGTTGACTGTATCTGAGAAGGTAACATGAGCTGGAGCTTCTAGAGCCTTAAGGACAGTTTTTCTGAATGGATATGTTTTCAAAAGTTCTAATAAAGGTACTGGAATGTTGATTTTGTTGATTTCATGTTCTAAATTGAAAGTAGGAACATTTTTATCTGGTTCCCTTATGTCAGCAGTGTTATCTTTGACAGGTTGCTTCAATGAATGATTAGCTTGAACATTGGAAACACCTTTGGTTGCCCCTGTCTTAACTAGAGTACTAGCTTTCTTTGTAGAAATAGGTATATCTACTTTAGGTGCTTGGGAACTAGATCTGAGATTATACTTTTTCCCTATAGGTTCATGCTGGACAATCTCCTCTCCATCCCCTTCCTCAAACTGATTTGCAATCAAAGTATCTTCATATTCTTGTTGTGTCACATGTAGAGGAGATGATTCAGAATCATTCAAATGAACAGCAAGGTCTTCTTTTGTACCATCATTATCTTTCTCCTCATCTACTGCATTATTCTGAAAAGGAGGTAACACCTTTTGGTCATCTTGATTTTTTCTTTCTCTTGGTAAACTTTGAGGTACATTGTTTGGTCTCCTGAACTGATTTGAATTTCTGTAACTGCCCACATGTGCAGGTCTATTAGGTTGTTTTTGTTCCATCTTCAACCTTTCCATCTCAAATTTCAAAGTTTTCAACATCTTAGTCATTTCATCCATTTTAATATCGGATGTTGAATTAGAAGATGAAGGAAACTCTTCCTTTTTCTTTTTTCTATCTTTGACACTTCTGGACTTCAATTTGTTTGCTACAAATATGCTTGATTCTACCTCAATAGCTGCATCTTGCATTAGGCTGAGGGTAGTGACTCTTATTTCCCTAAGAAACAAGGAGAATTCGGCATCGAATGCATTAGCAAAAGTGATTTTAGCTGATGTCTCTAAAGGTTTTATCTCCTCTGGAATTTTACCATACATCAGGTTGAACCTTTTGGTAAAATCAAGTATTGATTCACCTTGTTTCTTTCTTAAAGCACCAAATTCAGTAATGTAGTACTGAAAGTCTTTTTTATCTGCCCATTGATTGATAAATGCCTCATCTAAAGCTACAATATCAACTATTGAATTAGCAAGCAAACTCCTAAACCACTTTCTTGCTTCCCCATTTAAACTCTGTACGAATAATCTCATCCACACATCAACATGCTCTACATTGAAATTGTCTACAAAACTATAAAACAAACTCAAATGCTCTTCAGCAGTAACTGATCCATCTCCATTAAATCTGGGCAAATATCTCATATAATCATTTGGGGAGCATACCTAGCTGCAACTATTTGGTCCATTCTGTCTGTGGCCATATTAGTTGTGTTCAGAGCTTTGGGAGTGAACAAGATTGGTGATGTTGTAGGTGAAAAAATCCCTTGTATATTACAACTCTTATGTGATGTTCCTGAACCTTGTTTTTCAGCAAATGAAGATTTCCTTTCTGGACTATGATCAGCTAATGGACTGAGAAACAGAGGATTATCAAAATAACAATAATGTGATCCAAAATCCTAAGATGAGAAAGATTCATAAGATGACGAAGAAGTCCTTGTTTCAGTCTTAACACCTGTCCTGGGAATCTTCAAATTTCCAGTTTCAGGTAACAAGTCTGGATATGAATGTTTAATGAGTTCAATAAGCAGCTTCTTTTGTTCTGGATTTAATTCTGAAACATTTGTAGGGAATGAAACTATATAAGACTCATCGACAAGCTTAATTTCACTTTCGGGTTTTAAATCTTCATTTGCTTGGGTTTTGATGGTTTCAGAAGACTCTGCCTAAGAATTTTCTGAAGATAATTTCCCTTTTAAAAGTGAAGACTGACCAGGAAGAACTTTAGGTTTTCTTAGTATTTTTTTAGGATCTGGCACTACTGCTACAGGCTCAGAATCTGGATTTTTCCTTGTTACTAGTCTCTTATTTGATGGTGGAGGATTTTGAGGAATTTTAGGTCCTTTGCCTTCTTTTTTAGGAGATAGAATTACCACAGAGGAGTCTCCAGGTGAATAATCACAGTCTTAAAAAATTTCCAAAATCTTGTTCACCATCAAGATCTGAATCTGAACTTGTCATTTCCCAAGGGAAGATATCTTCGTTTCTTCATCCCTGGCAATGGCACCAAAAATGTTAGTCTCTAAAGTTGCACTTGACTGTGAGAGGGAAATCTAGGGCATCATTTGTTTATTGTAAAGTATTTTTAAGGTTTTATGATTTGGTTTTTGTAGAGTGGTTGAAAACTGGGTCAAGATTACAGCATGACATGAAAATCAAGATAAAAACATAGCATATCCCACTGACTGAATAATAGGTAGATACATAGATGGATTAAACCAATTTAAGAAAAAGGAAAGTGAAATCTTCAATATGTCAATTTCACAAGAGTTTTCGTCTCAATATATTATAAATAAACAAGGGTATCAATATGACCTCATTACTTGAAAATTATCTCTACAACAAAATCTTCACTGTATAAATTAGCATTCAAGAATAAAAAAGCATTGCAATTTTAATAATAAATTCAAGCATGAAGAACAAAATAAAAAAGTAGAAAAAAGAAGGTCTAACCATCCATATGCCTTTGCTATTGAGTGTCAATTGAACATAAATGTCTTTTATAATAAGCTCCACAAAAAGTTTCTCTGGATCTCCAATTTTTCGACCCACACATGGTCCGTCTTCTGTCTATTTAAACTATCTATAAAAACTTACAGATCCTATTATCTGGAACATCTTTAAATGAATAGAATCGAAAAGTATCCAACTCCTAAAGTAATTCACTCAAAATGAGCTTCTACCCCCCATCATAGTCCACAGCTCAATAGCTTGATATAACAAACATTGCCAACATTACATTTGACTCTACAAAATAGGGATTTTGTTTGACTCTGTAAAACAGATCGAAGTCTTAGCATTTCCCTGATCAAAACGAATAATCTTTTGCCATATCTCCTGGAGAACCTTTAAACAAAATTGTAACAAATCTTCATGTTACCTTTAGGATAAAATCGTAGCAGTGGCTTTGGCATTTTTCTGCTTGAGCTTCGTGGTTAGCACAACATTGTGCCAGTAGAGTCTGAAATTAATTTCCCTGAGTTCCTTAAGTAATGCCCTTTGCTCCTTCTTCTTCTTTTTAAGACTTTGAATCCTTTCTTGCTGGCGAGCATTCCACTGTTCTATTTGCGCCTTTTCCTTCTTTAATTGTTTTATTGTTTTCTGAAATTCCTTAATCGTTTCCTTATCAGTTCTTATCTCAACCCTGAATCCTGAGAATTCTTCAGAAGGTGCATTTTCATTCAGATTTAAGGAAACACTAGGTTCCTTGGCTTTAACCTGGCATTTTGAGATTAATTATGAGCTATGTTCTTCCTCAAAACTTGATGAATCTAATGCTCCAGGTACATCTGGTAAGTAATCTGATTCTTCCAAGTAATCCTATTTTTCTTCAGGGAATTCACTGATGCCTTTAGCCATCTCTTTATCTTTTTCTAATCTAGTTGAAGCTCTCATTACAGGGCCTATAGGTGGTGTAAGTATTCCCTTTCCTTTGCTGATAGATTTCATGGAAAATGGGGTCTTTTTTGCTCTTTTCCTAGTACTTGTTTCAACATCCTTAGAATCATCCTCTATGATTATGTCGTTTTCTTCTTTGATTGATGGATTGAGCATTGCCTTTGACTTCATCCTATACTTATTAGTAACCCTGGTCGAATTTCTCCGAGGTTTCTGTGATACACACACACCTTTATCCTTTTTTCCTTTGATTGCAACGCTCCTTTTGCTGGTCAATGGCATTTCAGGCTTGACTATAGTTTGAGCAACGAGATCATTATCTGACACTGTCTCCCCTTTAACATTTTCCTCAAGAAGCATTTCAGTTTCAGTCTCCCTTCTATGGCTCTTACTTCTACTCTTCTTAGTTACCTTGATATCAGAAGACTCATCTTTCACAGGGTTTTCATCAGAAATATCTCGACTCTATTTAATGGTTTTCCTTCCTCTGCCCTTTTTCTACTTATTGGATTGAGTGATAGGTTTTAAGGATTGCGTGAGCTAGTTCCAGGGCTTGTGTAATTCGCTCAGGGTAGACATGACTAGGGTTTTAATCAGGACTTGATGGAAAAAATTACCTTTAGCATTAGTGGAAATTGATTGCACTTTCTTAGACATTTTTGTCAAACTTTTAAGCAGAAAATAAGGAAGATTTAAACGGTAATCATCGTTTAGATGCATTAGTATTATGATATGGTAGATGTAGACCAATGAAAACCTCCCTTCGCAGGTGATGTATCTGTGAATCACCACCAGAGCAGTGTGCCATTCGGGTCGAACCCAGCTGCAAGGTATTCCCCTTCTGCAATCTGGATTCTTCTTATTTGGAAGGAGGAATTGATTTACAAATTCAGTAAGCACGTGCTCCTTCTTCCACCATCTTTCCCCTCCAACCATGAGCCTGGAAGCCTTTTCTATAGTCTTCTCTAACACTAGCATCAACATCTTACCGATTTCGACCTCGTGACCATCGAAGTTCAGATTGAATTCCATGGAAACCTGCTCATCATAACCTTGAAATGTGGTGAGAAACTCAAACCACCCAGCGTCTCTGAATATTTGGTCCATCTGAGGATAAGATTCAAGAAGTTTGGCACCTTCTAGTTCTATTCTGGCAACTTGTCTTCTTCTCTTTGGCACCATTAATATCAATTCTGCAACCGTTGTCCTCGGGTTCCAAATTCACCACCTGCAATTTTTAGTGTATTCTGTTGCTTTGAATGGATACTTGCATTTCTCCTCACAAGCTTGAATTAAGCCAACTCGAACATGTAACATATAATGATCATCAAGCAACAGGTGATTCTGAAATGAACCCTGCACGTGTACATAGTAATTATATTCTGAAATTGTTGGATTTGGAAATGATTGCTAAGCTTTCGTGGGAGCACGCGAACTCTCAATTCATGAATCATGTCATCATAACTAAATTGGGATAGCAGGCGCAAGTTATGACATGATTATTTGGCGCTACAGGAATAGGCTTATTCCCGTAGCGCGTTTGACAACTTGAAATTTTGAAATTCAAACGGCATAAAAAGAGACACTTCAATTTTAAACAATGTTTTTTCAAAATCAAACTTAAATAAATCATTAAAGACTATAATGCAAACCACGAAATACCAAAATCTAAAAATGGAAAACAACTAAAAACAGAAAATGAGGAATGGGTACGGAGGGTTTAGGACAAGGGTTTATCACTAAATCAAGAAAAAATTAGAGACTAACAGTATCCATGTTGCTTCCACTTTGTTCCTGTACCTATTCCTAGTCATGTACCTATTCTTGTTCATCATCTATCTCAGATTTTACATGAGCATCATTGTCATACAGAGTATACCAAACATCATTTTTACTTATCTCATCATCTATATTTTCATGAAAAATCACATCTCTGCTTACAATCAACTTATGTGCACTAAGATCAAACAACTTGTATGCCTTATGATCATCACAATAACCAAGGAATACACACTTAACATATTTTGCATCAAGTTTCCTTCTCTCATCTTTTGGAATATGAGAAAATGCCTTGGAACCAAATATTCTTAAATGACCAACTTCATTTTTATAGACATGAAAGACCTCAAAAGGCATTATCAGATCTAGAATCTTAGTTGGACTTCTATTTTTCAAATAATCAGTAGTATTAATGGATTCTGCCCAAAAACCATTACAATTTTTTTTACCTTTCCACATGTTGCGAGCACATTCCACTAATGTCTTGTTCTTCCTTTCAGCTACACCATTTTGTTGTGGTGTATGAGACAAATTGAATTGTTATATGATCCCATTTTTCTTGCAGTAGCTATCAAAATCTCCTGACGTATATTCTCCACCTTGATCAGATCTTATAATCTTGATGCATTTGTCTGTTTGATTTTCCAACATAGTTTTAAACTCCTTAAAATATTCAAATACATCACTCTTTTTCCTTATAAAATAAGCCCAAGCAAATCTAGATCTGTCATCAACAAATATAAGAAAATACATTGCACCTCCAAGTGACATGGTTTGCATGGGACCACATACATCAGTATGTGTTAATTCAATTATCTCTCACTGTTTATTCTCTTTATGCACTGTAATTTCTTCTCTATGTTACTTACCTAGTGCAAAAGCTTCACATTCTATATGCTCATTTTTCAAAACAGGAAGTACTTCAACCATCAATTTCTTCTAAAGTAGCACTAAGTCATTTTGATTAAGAGGTCCATATCTGTTTCATTGTTGTAGATGTCAATGCTTGATGAGTGCCCCTTGTTACATCAAGCTTATACAGACCTCCAATTCTTGTTCCCGTTGCTATGAATTTATAATGATTCTGAATATCCTTCACAAAACATTGAGACTACATAAATTCTACATTCAAATTTTGATCAGTTATTGTGGAAACAGATATCAAGTTCTTTTTTATGCCTCGAACATATAACATATTGTGAATCTGTTTCATTTTCGCATTAGGTAAATTCATACATATTACTCCATAACCCTGAATCTAATGAGATCTGTTATCTCCTAAAAATATGTGTGTTTCATTTCTGGTCTCATGATATTCATCAAACAATTATTTGTTACAAGACATATGATTTGAGGCTCCTGAATCTATGAACCATGCACATTCATCATCAGATTCTGTGGACAATACAACTTTGGAAATAAACAACTTTAGATTCCTAAAACCATCATTGATAGAGGTGTCACTTTTCATATAATTTCTATTATGTTTTTTGATCTTCTGTTTAGATTCATTAGTTTTCCTTTTACAACAATCTTTAGCACGATGGTCAAGTTTACCACAATGAAAACAATCATTATTTTTCTTTTCATGTGCATCAAATTTCGATTGAGTCATACCTATATTCCTTGGTTGAAACTTGTTTGTTTTGTGTCTGTCCCATAGATTTCCCCTGTATGGTTTTTTCCCTTTGGCTACTAATGCCAATTCTGAAGTATGAGAGTCCATCTCAAACACTTTCATTCTTTCTTCTTCTTGTACAAGAACCCCTCTCAATTCAAAAAACGTAGTTGGTTATGCTCTACCTCCTAGGCTTGAAATAAAGACATGATAATCTCTGATTAACCCTTTTAATGTAATAGTTACCATGTCATATTTTGAAACTTTTTCACCAATTGCACTTAACTGATCACTTGGATCTTTAATTCATGACACATATGTGGTAATATTTTAATGTGCTTCCATTTTTATGGACAATAACTTAGTATTCAAAAACATAATTCTATTTGAGTTTGTATTTTCATATAAACCTTTCAATATCTCCCAGGTCTCCTTGGACGTTTTACAGTCTCTAATGTGTGGAATTATACTTTCCTTGACAGACATCTGCAACAACACTTTAGCCTTCATTTATCGTTTCTCCCAATCTGTATCACCAACACCTATGGGTTTGGTTTCATCTCCATTTACAATAGCCCACACATTCCATGCTTCAAAAATCATCAATATCTTAAATTTCCAGTTAATGTAGTTATCACCATCGAGCTTAGATGCTTCATTCAGATAATTATCTGTGAATGAATTTGACATTTCTTCAGAAAATCATTGAACAACTCAAAAAATACGTGGAAATACCTCTTTAAATGAATGTCTCATGGTTTCAGGGATAGTTCTTAGGATTCCTCCACAACGTATATAGCTTCACAACAAGTTCTTGGGCTTCCCAGCAACAACAATGAACAACTATTTCAAATCGAGCAAATTGTTGAGAATGACAACACATACTCAACAATATAATAGGGAGAGCTCGGATCAAGTAGAAGGCATAAACGATGGCGCCTGCGCAATCAAAATCACGGATTTTCGTAAGGATCAATAGAGGGCATAACAATACGAGGCTATCTGCACTCTTCACACAGGAAGCTGGGCACCAACAACAACATGAGTCGACAGTGTGGGCTCCTCCTTCACACCAGTTGATGTACATGTTGTAATAAACAAAAAAATAGCTCCTATCCATGCCTAATCCAAGGGACAACCGAAAAATACACCTGCAACAATGGGCAACAACTTACGCGCCAAACTCACAATTCACACAGCTCATGCTCACGGTTAGGCAGAGGGTGGCTAACTTTTCCTGAGCTCTGATACCAAATCAGAAAGTGAGAAAGAACTCACGTTAATTCATCCATTAATCAAGAAAATAGTGCTTACATTTATAAGACTGTCACACAAGAAAAATAATCCTATTATTATGGATCTGATAACAACACGTAGAGGAAAATGTGGAGTCAACTACAACTGATTCTATTTTAGGAATTTCTTCATTAATATCTAACATAACACAATCATGCAAGAAAACTATGAATCTTGACAATGGAGAGTAACCAATCGAGAGGTTATTATTTTGCAGCCATGGCAGGGCCTGGTAGAGCCCAAGGAAGGGTTGCTAGGATTCCTCCGAAGCGGGGTACACAAGAAGCCAGATATTTTCTTTCATGGTAGTATGAATATTGCAATTGCCCGAGACCTTTAAAAACATGGGAAAAACATTGGCCTAGATCATTCCTTCTCCCCGAAATATCGATTGCCCTAAAAATCTATCGCAAGGACTTATTACATGAGCAATGAGGTTGTCTATTGTAGCCAACATTTCAAAGGTTTTGTAGATATAATAGAGAAATCGTTAGTCTTTTCCTTCTTTTAAGAGAGATTTTTGTTGGCAGGCCTTAATGCTGTAAGAATTGTAGTTGAGAGTGAATGCAATTTTGTTCAATAATCTCATTTACAACCACCGACTGAATAATTTAGTAGTGTTTGTGTTTGTTTGGATGGTTGTCATCAATATTAGTACTGTATTTGTTGAAAAAGTGTCAACTAATTTAGGTAGCATGTATATGCATATCAACTAAATTTACAATGTGTATGCATGCACTTTTCAATGAACAATTTGTGTAACTGGTGGATATTATTATGATCACGTTGTCTAACCGTTTGACGAGCATACCCATAGAGGTGAGGAGTGTGTGATAAAGACACAATACTGTGGAGTGCAGTGTGTGTGAGAGGAGAGGATGGTTGTATGCATGTGTTGACTATTGTAATTCTCCCTTGAATAGTAAGAATATTGACTGTCATTGCTCCGTGGTTTTTTCCTATATTAAGTTTCCACGTAAATAAGAGAACAAAAAAAAGAAAAAGAGAATCCTCTAAACTTTGGATCAAAATTAGGCCAACCATAAGGGAAAGAGGAGTCTATTGGAGGAGTCCATTTTTTAAGAGATGGATAATCGCATTTATCAAATGAGTTTAGGATGCTTATGGGGATATATTTATATGAAGAGGTAGATCTATTTTTTAAAAGGTTTTTATGGGTAAATCTTTTAAATTAATATTTAAAAAAAAAAAAAGTGGTTAGAAAATTTGAAAAATTATTAAAATTAAAATTCTATAGATTTTGCAACTCAAATTTACAATTCAAAGAATTTTTAACCATGTATTTTAAGAAAAAAAATGACTATAAAACTCAAAAAAAGTATATTAAAAACTTGAAAGTTTAATACTACGTTTTTGTAGTATTCTTTTAATAACATGCCATGCAGTCATGCATTCAAGAATTCAACATCATTCGACATTATCCAGTGGTATTTCATTGTCTTTATACCTGTCCTCCAATCTGTGGGTTTCCGCTTCATTCCTCACGTGTATGAATTAAAATAATATGGCGTATGTGAGTTTTACAAACATTCGAAAATGATGGAATTGACAAAAGAGCAGAGCTCGTTGTCCTTTCACACTTGAATGGGCATACGCGTTGCTCTGGTTGAACAAGAGCTCATGTCCTTTCACACTTGAATGGGCATGTGAGTTGCTCTAGTTGAGCTTTTACGCTGCCTATAGATTTAATCCCATATCGATCTGATCATCAATATCATGCTTCTTCATCTGAATTTCTCTTTCGGCTTTCCAAGCATAGGGGAAAAAATAAGAAAGTGAGATAGAACTCACGTTAATTCATCCATTAATCAAGAAAATAACACTTACATTTATAGGACTTTCACACAAGCAAATTCCTACTCTTATGAATCTAATAACGACAAGTAGAGTCAAACGTGGAGTCAACTACAACTGATTCTATTTTAGGAATTTCTTCATTAATATCTAACACTTCACCTTAATCGAGAAATGGATTTTCTACCACACCTAATTGTTTTCTACATTCTTCAAAGTTCATCTTTCCAAGAGGTTTGGTAAAGATGTCAGCCACATTATTCGTGGTATTACAAGAGATCAAGTCAATTTTCTTTCATTGTATCTTTTCTCTTACAAAAGGATATTGGATTTCAATATGCTTTGTTCTAGCATGATAAATTGGATTGTGAGGCAATTTAATAGAACTTTAATTGTTAAATTTGAGAACAGTAGGCTTCATTTGTTCATTGCCAGTATCTCCAAGACTTCTCCTTAACCAAACAAATTCACAAGTAGCATTACATAGAGCTTTGTACTCAACTTCTGTTGATTAAAAAGAAACAGTTGGTTGTTTCTTACTCCTCCATGACATGACCCCTGTACCAATGTTGAATGCATCTCTTAAATTTGATTTCCTGTCATCAGGATTTTCAGCCCAATTTGAATCAAAGTAACCTATCAAATCAACATCACAATCATCAGTATACATAATACCAAAATTAACAGTTCCTTTTATATATCAAAGAACTTTCTTCACAACTATCCAGTGGCTTTCAAGTGGTTTAGCCATGAACTGACTAAGGATGTTGACTAAATATGCTATGTCTGGTGTGGTAGTAGTGAGATAGTTCAAACTTCCCACCAACTATCGATACAAACTACCATTTGCCTCTTTAGTTTCACCAACACAAGATAAATTAACATTTTGTTCTAAAGTTGTTGACACCGCCTTTCTTTCACTCATATCGAACCTTTTCAAAATCTCCCTTGTGTATTTGCTGAGTGAACATTGTTTTACCATCTTCTCTCCATATTTCCAAACCTAAACAATAATGCATTTCACCAAGATCCTTCATTTCAAATATTTTTGATAACTGAATTTTAATATCTTCAATCAAGTGAGAAGCACTACCTATTATAATCAAATCATCAACATATAAAGATACCAAGGCAAAATTCCCATTTTCATCTTTTTTGACATAAAAATTAGGATCATTTTTTCTTTTCACAAAACCATTATGTGCAAAGAATGAATCAATCTTAATATAACAAGATCTAGGTACTTATTTCAAACCATATATATCTTTCTTTAGCTTACACAAAAGATCCTCTTGTCCTTTATTTATAAATCCTTCACGTTGAACCAAATAAACTTCTTCTTTTAAATCACCATTCAGAAATGCAGATTTAACATCTAACTGATGGATTTCGAATTGTGTTGTGTAGCTAATGCAATCATGACCCTAATTGTAATTAACTTAGCTACAGGTGAAAACATGTCCTCATAATCAATTCCATCCTTTTGTGAATATCCTTTTGCAACTAATATAGCCTTGTATTTGTCAACACTTCTGTTTGGATTATATTTGGTTTTATACATCCATTTAGATCCCATGGGAACTTTGTTTTCCAGTAGTTTTTTTTATTCCCATGTTTCGTTATTCATTATTGATTCATATTCTTCATTCATTGGATTTTTCCATTCCTTATGATCTTTAGCTTGTTCATAACTAACAGGTTTTACAACATTCATTACTTGTGTCATCAATGCATAACCCTTATACCTAGAAGGTACCTGAATTGTTCCTCATGACTTCCTTTGAGTTCCACCACTTTCATTTCTTTTCTTCTGTGGTGTATTATCCCTTTTGGGTGACTCAAGAGTGTTTGTAGTATCCATTTTCTTCCACTTTGTTCCTGTACCTATTCCTGGTCATGTACCTATTTTTGTTCATCATCTATCTCAAATTGTACATGAGCATCACTGTCATAAGGAGTATATCAAACATCATTTTTACTTATCTCATCATCTGTATTTTCATGAAAAATCACATCTCTGCTTACAATCAACTTATGTGCACTAAGATCAAACAACCTGTATGCCTTATGATCATCACAATAACCAAGGAATACACACTTAACAAATTTTGCATCAAGTTTCCTTCTCTCATCTTTTGGAATATGAACAAACACCATGGAACCAAATATTCTTAAATGACCAACTTCAAGTTTATAGACATAAAATACTTCAAAATGCATTATCAGATCTAGAATCTTAGTTGGACTTTTATTTTTCAAATAAACAGTAGTATTAATTGATTCTGCCCAAAAACCATTACAATTTTTTTTACCATTCAATATGTTGGGAGCACATTCCACTAATGTCTTGTTCGTCCTTTCAGCTGCACCATTTTGTTGTGGTGTATGAGATAGAGTGAATTGTTGAATGATCCCGTTGTTCTTACAGTAGCTATCAAAAGCTCCTAAGGTATATTCTCCACCTTCATCAGATCTTATAATCTTGATGCATTTGCCTGTCAGACTTTCCACCATAGCTTTAAACTACTTAAAATATTCAAATACATCACTCTTTTTCCTTATAAAATAAGCCCAAGTAAATCTAGATCTGTCATCAACAAATATAATAAAATACCTTGCACCTCCAAGTGACATGGTTTCCATGGGACCACAAACATCAATATGTATTAATTCAATTATCTCTCATTGTTTATTCTCTTTATGCACTGGAATTTCTTCCCTATGTTGCTTACCTAGTGCACAAGCTTCACATTCTATATGGTCATTTTTCAAAACAGGAAGTACTTCAACCATCAATTTCCTCTAAAGTAACACTAAGTCATTTTGATTAAGATGTCCATATCTGCGATGACATAGCTCAATTGTTGACATTGTTGTAGATGTCAATGCTTGATGAGTGCCCCTTGTTACATCAAGCTTATATAGAGCTCCAATTCTTGTTCCCGTGGCTATGAGTTTACAATGATTCTGAATATCCTTCACAAAACATTGAGACTGCACAAATTCTACATTCAAATTCTGATTAGTTATTGTGGAAACAAGTATCAAGTTCTTTCTTATGCTTGGAACATATAACATATTGTGAATCTATTTCATTTTCCCATTAGGTAAATTCATACATATTACTCCATCACCCTGAATCTGATGAGATCTGTTATCTCCTAAATATATGTGTGTTTCATCTGTGCTCTCATGATATTCATCAAACCATTCTTTGTTACAAGACATATGATCTGAGGCTCCTGAATCTATGAACCATGCACATTCCTCATCAGTTTTTGCGGACAATGCAACTTTGGAAATAAACAACTTTAGATTCCTAAAGCCATCATTGATAGAGGTTCCACTTTTCATATAATTTCCATTATGTTTTCTGAACTTCTCTTTAGATTCATTAATTTTCCTTTTACAACAATCTTTAGCATGATGGCTAGGTTTCCCACAGTAAAAACAATCATCATTTTTCTTTTCATGTGCATCAAATTTCGATTGAGTCATACCTCTATTCCTTGGTTGAAACTTGTTTGTTTTGTGTATGTCCCATGGATTGCCCCTGTATGGTTGTTTCCCTTTGGCTACTAACGCTAATTCTGAAGTATGAGAGTCCATCTCAAACACCTTCATTCTTACTTTGTCTTGTAGAAGAATCCCTGTCAATTCAGAAAACGTAGGTGGTTGTGCTCTACCTCCTAGACTTGAAATAAAGACATGATAATCTCTGATTAACCCTTTTAATGTAATAGTTACCATGTCATATTTTGAAACTTTTTCACCAATTGCAGTTAACTGATCACTTAGATCTTTAATTATGGAAACGTAGGTGGTAATATTTTCATTTGCTTCCATTTTTATGGACAATAACTTAGTCTTCAAAAACATAATTCTATTTTAGTTTGTATTTTCATATAAACCTTTCAATATCTCCTAGGTCTTCTTCGATGTTTTACAGTCTCTAATGTGTGGACTTATACTGTCCTTGATAGACATCTGCAACAACACTTTAGCCTTCATTTCTCGTTTCTCCCAATCTGTATTAGCAACACCCGTGGGTTTGGTTTCGTCACCATTTACAATAGCCCACACATTCCATGCTTCAAAAATCATCAATATCTTAAATTTCCAGTTAATGTAATTATCACCATCGACCTTAGATGCTTCATTCAATTAATTATCTATGAATGAATTTGACATTTCTGCAGAAAATCATTGAACAACTCAAAAAATACATGGAAATACCTCTTTAAATGAATGTCTCACAGCTTCAGGGATAGTTCTCAGGATTCCTCCACAATGTATATAGCTTCACAACAAGTTGTCGGGCTTCCCAACATCAACAATGAACAAATAATTCAGATCGAGTGAATTGTTGAGAATGACAACACACACTCAACAATATAATAGGGAGAGCTCAGAATGAGTAGAAGGCATAAACGATGGTGCTTGTGCAATCGAAATCAGGGATTTTCGTAGGGATCAATAGAGGGCATAACAATACCAGGCTATCTCCACTCTTCACGCAGGAAGTTGGGCACCAACAACAACATGAGTCGACAGTGCGGGCTCATCCTTCACACCCGTCGGTGTACACACTATAATAAACAAAAAAACAGCTCCTATACATGCCTAATCCAAGGGACATCCAAAAAATACACCTGCAACAATGGCCAACAACTTATGCGCCAAATTTCAAAGACAAAAATCACAATTCGCACAGCTCACGCTCACGGTTAGGCAGATGGTGGCTAACTTCTCCTGAGCTCTGATACCAAATCAGAAAGTGAGATAGAACTCACGTTAACTCATCCATTAATCAAGAAAAGAACAATTACATTTATAAGACTGTCACACAAGCAACATATTCCTATTATTATCGATCTGATAACAACACGTACAGGAAAACGTGGAGTCAGCTACAATTGATTCTATTTTAGGAATTTCTTCATTAATATCTAACAGAACACAATCATGCAAGAAAACTGTGAATCTTGATAATGGAGAGTAACCAATCGGGAGATTATTATTATGCAGCCATGGCATGGCCTGGTAGAGCCCAAGGAAGGGTGCCTAGGCTTCTTACGAAGCAGGCTACATAAGAAGCCAGATATTTTCTTTCATGGTAGTATGAATACTGGCATTGCCCGAGACCTTTAAAAACATGGGAAAAACTTTGGCCTAGATCATTCCTTCTCGCCGCAATATTGGTTGCCCTGAAAATCTATCGCAAGGACTTAATACGTGAGCGATGAGGTTGTCTATTGCAGCCAACATTTCAAAGGTTCTGTAGATATGACAGAGAAATCCTTAGTCTTTTCCTTCTTTTAAGACAGATTTTTGTTGGCAGGCCTGAATGCTGTAAGAATTGTAGTTGAGAGTGAATGCAATTTTGTTCAATAATGTCATTTGCGGCCACTGGCTGAATAATTTAGTAGTGTTTGTGTTTGGTTGGATGGTTGTCGTCAATATTAGTACTTTATTTGTTGAAAAAGTGTCACTAAATTTACAATGTGTAAGCATGCACTTTTCATTGAACAATTTGTGTAACTGGGGGATATTATTATAATTACGTTGTCTAATTGTTTGACGAGCATACCCATAGAGGTGAGGAGTATGTGAGAAATACACAATATTGTGGAGTGCACTGTGTATAAGAGGAGAGGATGGTTGTATGCATGTGTTGACTATTATAATTCTCCCTTGAATAGTAAGAATATTGAGTATCATTGCTCCATAATTTTTTCTTATATTAAGTTTCTATGTAAATAAGAGAACCAAAAAAAACAAAGAAAGAATCCTCTAAACTTTGGATCCAAATTAGGCCGACCATACACTCCCCATAAGGCAAAGACGAGTCTATTGCAGGAAGACGTGTTGGAGAGGAGCGATAGTCGCTCTAAACCTTACACTCCCCATGCTTTTGGAGATCATAGCACTCGCGGTCTCTCATTATCGCATCACATATCAAGCGTTATGAGCGATAGTTCTTTGCGTATTCGACATACTGGTGGAGCGATGACCTTGGAAAGGTGATTTTTTTTATGGTATTAAAGTCTTAGAATGATATGATGGTATGAAATTCTAACCTTTTTTTTGTTTTATTATTCATAAGACACGGAGAATCGTTTTTATTAAATGAGTCATACCAATTTCTTTTTTTTTTTTATTATGCATAAGACATGGAGAATCGCCTTTATCAAATGAGTCACACCAACCTTTTTTGTTTTATTAAAGTCTTAGAATGATATGATGGTATGAAATTCTAACCTTTTTTTTTGTTTTATTATGCATAAGACATGGAGAATCGTTTTTATTAAATGAGTCATAACATTTTTTTTTTTGGTTTTATTATACATAAGACATGGAGAATCGCCTTTATCAAATGAGTCATGCCAACCTTTTTTGTTTTATTAAAGTCTTAGAATGATACGATGGTATGAAATTCTAACCTGTTTTTGTTTTATTATGCATAAGACATGGAGAATCGTTTATATTAAATGAGTCATACCATTTTTTTATTTTTTTTTATTATACTTAAGACATGGAGAATCGCCTTTATCAAATTAGTCATACCAACCTTTTTTGTCTTATTGTGCATAAGAGATGGAGAATCGCATTTATTAAATGAGTGGAGAATGCTTAAGGGGATATATTCATGTGAAGAGGTAGATGTATTTGTTAAAAGGTTTTTATGGGTAAATTTTTTAAATTAATATTTTTTTTTCAAAAAAATTGGATAGAAACTTTGAAAAATCATTAAAATTAAAATTCTATAGATTTAACAACTCAAATTACAATTCAAATAATTTTTAACCATGTTTATCAAGAAAAAAAGGGCTAGAAAATTTGAAAAAAGTAAATAAAAAACATAAAACTTTTATACTACGTTTTTGTAGTATTCTTTTAATAACATGCCATGGAGACATGCATTCAAGAATTCAACATCATTCAACATTATCCAGTGGTATTTCGTTGTCTTTATACCTATCCTCAAATCCGTGGGCTTCCGCTTCATTCCTCAATTGTATGAATTAAAATAATATGGCGTATGTGAGTTTTACAAACATTCGAAAACGATGGAATTGACAAAAGAGTAGAGCTCGCCATCCTTTCACACTTGAATAGGCATACGCGTTGCTCTGGTTGAACAAGAGATCTTGTCCTTTCACACTTGAATGGGTATGGGAGTTGCTCTGGTTGAGCTTTTATGTTGCCTATAGATTTGATCCCATATCGATCCGATCATCAATATAATGCTTCTTCATCTAAATTTTGTTTTCGCCTTTCAAAGCATAGGGGAACAAATGAGAAAGTGAGATAGAACTCACGTTAATTCATCCATTAATCAAGAAAAAAACACTTACATTTATAGGACTGTCACACAAGCAGATTCCTATTCTTATGGATTTGATAACAACAAGTAGAGTCAAACGTGGAGTCAACTACAACTGATTCTATTTTAGGAATTTCTTCATTAATATCTAACACTTCACCTTAATGGAGAAATGGATTTTCTACCACACCTAATTGTTTTCTACATTCTTCAAAGTTCATCTTTCCAAGAGGTTTGGTAAAGATGTCAGCCACATCAATGGTATTACAATAGATCAAGTCAATTTTCTTTCATTGTATCTTTTCTCTTACAAAATGGTGTTGGATTTCAATATGCTTTGTTCTAGCATGATAAATTGGATTGTGAGCGAATTTAATA
>JASDQU010307909.1:51693-64962 GCA_032191745.1 Picea mariana
ATACAAATAGAGTTCAGGCTCTGATACCACTTGACGCAGACGCCACTTCTGCCTCGACAGAGTCTCTGCGTGACCTCCCAGTCTTAAGGATCATTTAGTTTAATTCGTGAACCGAAGCGACTCTTTTAGATTCCCTAGCTGGAATTTCCTTCCAATCGATCCACGGGTCCTTCGAGAAGCTCCCCTGTGTGAATAGTACTAGGCGCGAGCTCAACCTTCTCCAAGAAACCACAGCGCTATAACCAAGGCCCAATTCCAAAGGCGCTTGTCGCAACTCGCAATCTCACAAATTCGTGAGTCGAAGCTCCCGACTCTTCCTTTCCAATCTTGCGATACCTGAAATCATGATATGGGTATAACTCCTTCTCTATCAGCGGCCTCTGCGCGTGGCCACCAGCTAGGCTTAACACTAGCACCTCTCGCTACTCGCCCCTTCATGAGTTTCAACGTCGAGCTCCTATGCTCTTATCTCGTGAATCCCCGATACACGAGAAGTCAATGAAGTGTTGACTCCTTTCTCTTGCGATGCGTATCCACCTGCCAACCACACGAGCCCCACCTTGTGGTTCTACCACGTGTCCACACTCGTGCCTCGTCTCTCGGCACTTCATGACTTCTGCAGTTGAGATGAGGTCCTCTCAACCTCCGAAACTCTGAATGTGCGATACACGATGGGGTTTCGATCCAACAGTCCTCCCATTCTCTGGGTCCAATGGCTGTCTTCGCTCCTCGCAATTTCGCAACTTCACAACTTAGAGCACCCAATCTTTGGGCTCTCGTATTGCAAACCTCCGAGTTCGAGAGATCCCTTAATCTCTTCCACCTGTCCTCCTCAAATGGATGGTTGGTGATGTGTATTTGCTGAGTGACGATTGTTTTACCATCTTCTCTCCATATTTCCAAAACTAAACAATGTTGCATTTCACCAAGATCCTTCATTTCAAACATTTGTGATAACTAAATTTTAATATCTTCAATCAAGTGAGAAGCACTACTTGTTATAATCAAATCATCAACATATAAATATACCAAGGCAACATTCCCATTTTCATCCTTTTTGACATACAAATTAGGATCATTTTTGCTTTTCACAAAACCATTATGTGCGAAGAATGAATCAATCTTAATATACCAAGATCTAGGTGCTGGTTTCAAACCATATAAATCTTTCTTTAGCTTACACACAAGATCCTCTTGTCCTTTCTTTATAAATCCTTCAAACTGAACTAAATAAACTTCTTCTTTTAAATCACCATTCAGAAATGCAGATTTAACATCTAACTGATGGATTTCCAATTGTGTTGTGTAGCTAATGCAATCATGACTCTAATTGTATTTAACTTAGCTACAGGTGCAAAAATGTCCTCATAATCAATTCCTACCTTTTGTGAATATCCTTTTGCAACTAATCTAGCCTTGTATTTGTAACCACTTTCGTCTGCATTATATTTGGTTTTATATAGCCATTTAGATCCTATGGGAACTTTGTTTTCAGGCAGTTTTTTTTAATTCCCATGTTTCATTCCTCATTATTTCTTCATATTCTTCATTCATTGCATTTTTCCATTCCTTGTAATCTTTAGCTTGTCCATAAGTAACAGGTTCTACAACATTCATTACTTGTGTCATTAATGCATAATCTTTATACCTAGAAGGTACCTAGATTGTTCGTGATGACTTCCTTTCAGTTCCACCACTTTCATTTCTTTTGTTCTGTGGCGTAATATCCCTTATGGGTGACTCAAGAGTGTTTGTAGTATCCATGTTGCTTCCACTTTGTTCCTGTACCTATTCTTGGTCATGTACCTGTTCTTGTTCATCATCTATCTCAAATTTTACATGAGCATCATTGTCATAAGGAGTATACCAAACATCATTTTTTACTTATCTCATCATCTGTATTTTCATGAAAAATCACATCTATGTTGACAATCAACTTCTGTGCACTAAGATCAAACAACTTGTAAGCCTTATGATCATCACAATAACCAAGGAATACACACTTAACAGATTTTGCATCAAGTTTCCTTCTCTCATCTTTTGGAATATGAGCAAATGCCTTGGAACCAAATATTCTTAAATGACCAACTTCAGATTTATAGACATAAAAGACTTCAAAAGGAATTATCAGATCTAGAAACTTAGTTGGACTTCTATTTTTCAAATAAACAGTAGTATTAATGGATTCTGCCCAAAAACCATTACGATTTTTTTTACCTTTCAACATGGTGCGAGCACATTCCACTAATGTCCTGCTCTTCCTTTCAGCTACACCATTTTGTTATGGTGTATGAGACAAAGTGAATTGTTGAATGATCCCATTGTTCTTACAGTATCTATCAAAAGATCCTGAGGTATATTCTCCATCTTATAATCTTGATGCATTTGTCTATCTGATGTTCCACCATAGTTTTAAACTCCTTAAAATATTCAAATACATCACTCTTTTTCCTTATAAAACAATCCCAAGTAAATCTAGATCTGTCATCAACAAATATAAGAAAATACCTTGCACCTCCAAGTGACATGGTTTGCATGGGACCACAGACTTCAATATGTATTAATTCAATTATCTCTCATTGTTTATTCTCTTTATGCACTGGAATTTCTTCCCTATGTTGCTTACCTAGTGCACAAGATTCATATTCTATATGCTCATTTTTCAAAACAGGAAGTACTTCAACCATCAGTTTCTTCTAAAGTAGCACTAAGTCATTTTGATTAAGATGTCCATATCTGTGATGCCATAGCTCAATTTTTGACATTGTTGTAGATCTCAATGCTTGATGAGCACCCCTTGTTACATCAAGCTTATAAATACCTCGAATTCCTTTTCCCATGGCTATGAATTTATAATGATTCTGAATATCCTTCACAAAACATTGAGACTGCATAAATTCTACATTCAAATTTTCATCAGTGATTGTGGAAATAGATATCAAGTTCTTTTTTGTGCCTGGAACATACAACATATTGTGAATCAGTTTCATTTTCCCATTAGGTAAATTCATACATATTACTCCATAACCCTGAATCTGATGAGATCTGTTATCTCCTAAATATATGTGTGCTTCATCTGTGCTCTCATGATATTCATCAAACCATTCTTTGTTACAAGACATATGATCTGAGGCTCCTGAATCTATGAACCATGCACATTCATCATCAGTTTCTATGAACAATGCAGCTTTCGAAATAAACAAATTTAGATTCCTAAAACCATCATTGATAAAGGTGTCACTTTTCATATAATTTATATTATGTTTTCTGAACTTCTATTTAGATTCATTAATTTTCCTTTTACAACAATCTTCAGCATGATGGCCAGGTTTCCCACAATAAAAACAATCGTCATTTTCTTTTCATGTGCACCAAATTTCGATTGAGTCATACCTCTATTCCTTGGTTGAAACTTGTTTGTTTTGTGTTTCTCCCATGGCTTGCCCCTGTATGGTTGTTTCCATTTGGCTAATAACGCCAATTCTGAAGTATGAGAGTCCATCTCAAACACCTTCATTCTTTCTTCTTCTTGTAGAACAATCGCTGTCAATTCAGAAAACGTAGGTGGTTGTGCTCTACCTCCTAGACTTGAAATAAAGACATTATAATCTCTGATTAACCCTTTTAATGTAATAGTTACCATGTCATATTTTGAAACTTTTTCACCAATTGCACTTAACTGATCACTTAGATCTTTAATTCTGGAAACATAGGTGGTAATATTTTCATTTACTTCCATTTCTATGGACAGTAACTTAGTCTTCAAACACATAATTCTATTTGAGTTTGTATTTTCATATAAACCTTTCAATATCTCCCAGGTATCCTTGGACATTTTATAGCCTCTAATGTGTGGAATTATACTGTGCTTGACAGACATCTGCAACAACACTTTAGCCTTCGTTTCTTGATTCTCCCAATTTGTATCAGCAACACCTGTGTGTTTGGTTTCGTCTCCATTTACAATAGCCCACACATTTCATGCTTAAAAAATCATCAATATCTTAAATTTCCAGATAATGTAATTATCACCTTCGAGCTTAGATGCTTCATTCAGATAATTATCTGTGAATGAATTTGACATTTCTGCAAAAAATCATTGAACAACTCAAAAAATACATGGAAATACCTCTTTAAATGAATGTCTCATGGTTTCAGGGATAGTTCTCAAGATTCCTCCACAACATATATAGCTTCAGAACAAGTTCGTGGGCTTCCCAGCAGCTACAAGGAACAACTAATTCAGATCGGGCGAATTGTTGAGAATGACAACACACACTCAACGATATAATAGGAAGAGCTCAGATTGAGTAGAAGGCATAAACGATGGCACCTGTGCAATCAAAATCAAGGATTTTCGTAGGGATCAATTGAGGGTATAAAAATACCGGGCTATCTCCACTCTTCACACAGGTAGCTGGGCACCAACAACAACATGAGTCGACAGTGCGGGCTCCTCCTTTACACTAGTCAGTGTACATGCTGTAATAAACAAAAAAACAGCTCCTATACATGCCTAATCCAAGGCACAACCGAAAAATACACCTACAACAATGGCCAACAACTTACACACCAAATGTCAAAGACAAAACTCACAATTCGCACAGCTCACGCTCACGGTTAGGCAGACGATGGCTAACTTCTTTTGAGCTCTGATACCAAATCAGAAAGTGAGATAGAACTCATGTTAATTCATCCATTAATCAAGAAAAGAACACTTACATTTATAAGACTCTCACACAAGCAACATATTCCTATTATTATGGATCTGATAACAACACGTAGAGGAAAACGTGGATTCAGCTACAACTAAATCTATTTTTGGAATTTCTTCATTAATATCTAACAGAAAACAATCATGAAAGAAAACTATGAATCTTGATAATGGAGAGTAACCAATCGAGAGATTATTATTATGCAGCCATGGTAGGGCCTGGTAGAGCTCAAGGAAGGGTGGCTAGGCTTCCTCTGAAGCGGGGTACATAAGAATCCAAATATTTTCTATCATGGTAGTATGAATACTGACATTGCTCGAGACCTTTAAAAACATGGGAAAAACTTTGGCCTAGATCATTCCTTCTCACCGCAATACGGGTTGCCCTGAAAATCTATAGCAACGACTTAATACGTGAGTGATGAGGTTGTCTATTGCAACTAACATTTCAAAGGTTTTGTAGATATCACAGAGAAATCGTTAGTCTTTTCCTTCTTTTAACAGAGACTTTTGTTGGCAGGCCTGAATGCTGTAAGAATTGTAGTTGAAAGTGAATGAAATTTTGCTCAATAATCTCATTTGAGGCCACCGGCTGAATAATTTAGTAGTGTTTGTGTTTGTTTGGATGGTTGTCGTCAATATTAGTACTTTATTTGTTGAAAAAGTGTTAACTAATTTAGGTAGCATGTATATGCATATCAGCTAAATTTACAATGTGTAAGCATGTACTTTTCATTGAACAATTTGTGTAACTGGTGGATATTATTATAATCACGTTGTCTAACCATTTGACGAGCATACCCATAGAGGTGAGGAGTGTGTGAGAAAGACACAATACTGTGGAGTGAAGCATGTATGAGAGGAGAGGATGGTTGTATGCATGTGTTGACTATTGTAATTCTCCCTTGAATAGTAAGAATATTGACTATCATTGCTCCGTGGTTTTTTCCTATATTAAGTTTCCACGTAAATAAGAGAAAAAAAAAAAGAAAAAGAGAATCCTCTAAACATTGGATCAAAATTAGGCCGACCATAAGGCAAAGATGATTCTATTGTAGGAAGACGTGTTGGGGAGGAGTGATAGTCACTCTAAACCTTACACTCCCCATGCTTTTGGAGATCATAGCACTCACGTTCTCTCATTATCGCATCACATATCAATCGTGATGAGTGATAGTTCTTTGGGTATTCGACATACTCGTGGAGTGATGACATTGGAAAGGTGATTTTTTTCAAAATGCATGTGGTATTAAAGTCTTAGAATGATATGATGCTATGAAATTCTAACCTTTTTTTGTTTTATTATGCATAAGACATGGAGAATCGCCTTTATCAAATGAGTCATACCAACCTTTTTTTGTTTTATTTTGCATAAGAGATGGAGAATCACATTTATTAAATGAGTGGAGGATGCTTAAGGGGATATATTTATATGAAGAGGTAGATGTATTTTTTAAAAGGTTTTTATGGGTAAATATTTTAAATTAATATATTTTTTTTTTTAAAAAGTGGCTAGAAAAATTGAAAAATTATTAAAATTAAAATTCTATAGATTTAACAACTCAAATTTACAATTTAAATAATTTTTAACCATGTATTTTAAGAAAAAAATGGTTAGAAAACTCGAAAAAAGTATATAAAAAACTTGAAAGTTTTATTCTACGTTTTTGTAGTATTCTTTTAATAACGTGCCATGTAGACATGCATTCAAGAATTCAACATAATTCAACATTATCCAGTGGTATTTCGTTGTCTTTATACCTGTCCTCCAATCTGTGGGCTTCCGCTTCATTCCTTATGTGTATGAATTAAAATAATATGGTGTATGTGAGTTTTACAAACATTCGAAAACGATGGAATTGACAAAAGAGCAGAGCTCGATGTCCTTTCACACTTGAATGGGCATATGCATTGCTCTGGTTGAGCAAGAGCTCCTATCCTTTCACACTTGAATGGGCATGTGACTTTCTTTGGTTGAGCTTTTATGCTGCCTATAGATTTGATCACATATCGATCCGATCATCAATATCATGCTTCTTCATCTGAATTTCTCTTTCGTCTTTCCAAGCATAGGGGAACAAATCAGAAAGTAAGATAGAACTCACGTTAATTCATCCATTAATCAAGAAAATAACACTTACATTTATAGGACTTTAACACAAGCAGATTCCTATTCTTATGGATCTAATAACAACAAGTAGAGTCAAACATGGAGCCAACTACAATTGATTCTATTTTAGGAATTTCTTCATTAATATCTAACACTTCACCTTAATGGAGAAATGGATTTTCTACCACACCTAATTGTTTTCTACATTCTTCAAAGTTCATCTTTCCAAGAGGTTTGGTAAAGATGTCAGTCACATTATTCGTGGTATTACAATAGATCAAGTCAATTTTCTTTCACTGTATCTTTTCTCTTACAAAATGGTGTTGGATTTCAATATTTTTTGTTCTAGCATGATAAATTGGATTGTGAGGCAATTTAAACTTTAATTGTCAAATTTGAGAACCGCAGGCTTCATTTGTTTATTGCCAATATCTCCAAGAATTCTCCTTAACCAAACAACTTTACAAGTAGCAATACATAGAGCTTTGTACTCAACTTCTGTTGATTAAAAAGAAACAGTTGGTTGTTTCTTAATCCTCGATGACATGACCCCGGTACCAATGTTGAATGCATATCCTGAATTTGATTTCCTTTCATCAGGATTTTCAGCCCAATCTAAATCAAAGTAACCTGTAAAATCAACATCACAATCATCAATATACATAATACCAAAATTAACAATTCATTTCATATATCAAAGAACTTTCTTCGCAAATATCCAGTGGCTTTCAAGTGGTTTAGCCGTGAATTGACTAAGGATGTTGACTTAATATGCTATGTCTGGTGTGGTAGTAGTGAGATAGTTCAAAATTCCCACCAACTATCGATACAAACTACCATTTTCCTCTTTAGTTTCATCAACACAAGATAAATTAACATTTTGTTCTAAAGTTGTTGACACTGTCTTTTTTTCACTCATATTGAACCTTTTCAAAATCTTCCTTGTGTATTTGCTGAGTGACCATTGTTTTACCATCTTCTCTCCATATTTCCAAACCTAAACAATAATGCATTTCACCAAGATCCTTCATTTCAAACTTTTGTGATAACTGAATTTTAATATCTTCAATCAAGTGAGAAGCACTACCTGTTATAATCAAATCATAAACATATAAAGATACCAAGGAAAAATTCCCATTTTCATCCTTTTGACATAAAAATTAGGATCATTTTTTCTTTTCACAAAACCATTATGTGCAAAGAAAGAATCATTCTTAATATATCAAGATCTAGGTGCTTGTTTCAAGCCATATAAATCTTTCTTTATCTTACACACAAGATCCTCTTGTCCTTTGTTTATAAATCCTTCACGCTGAACCAAATAAACTTCTTCTTTTAAATCACCATTCAGAAATGCAGATTTAACATCTAACTGATGGATTTCGAATTGTGTTGTGTAGCTAATGGAATCATGACTCTAATTGTATTTAACCTAGCTACAGGTGAAAACGTGTCCTCATAATAAATTCCTTCCTTTTGTGAATATCCTTTTGCAGCTAATCTAGCCTTGTATTTGTCAACACTTCCGTCTTCATTATATTCGGTTTTATACAGCCATTTAGATACTATGGGAAATTTGTTTTGACCTCCAATTCGGTTTAGATACTATGGGATATTCGGTTTTATACAGACCTCCAATTCTTGTTCCCGTGGCTATGAATTTATAATGATTCTGAATATCCTTCACAAAACAATGAGAATGCATAAATTCTACTTTCAAATTTTGATCAGTTATTGTGGAAACAAATATCAAGTTCTTTTTTATGCCTGGAACATACAACATATTGTGAATCTGTTTCATTTTCCCATTAGGTAAATTCATACATATTACTCCATAACCCTGAATCTGATGAGATCTGTTATCTACTAAATATATGTGTGTTTCATTTGTGCTCTCATGATATTCATCAAACAATTCTTTGTTACAAGACATATGATCTGAGGCTCCTGAATCTATGAACCATGCACATTCATCATCAGTTTCTGAGGACAATCCAGCTTTGGAAATAAACAACTTTAGATTCCTAAAACCATCATTGATAGACGTGTCACTTTTCATATAATTTGCATTATGTTTTCTGAACTTCTGTTTGGATTCATTTGTTTTCCTTTTACAACAATCTTTAGCATGATGGCCAGGTTTCCCACAATAAAAGCAATAATCATTTTTCCTTTCAGGTGCATCAAATTTCGATTGAGTCATACCTCTATTCATTGGTTGAAACTTGTTTGTTTTGTGTCTGTCCCATGGCTTGCCCCTGTATGGTTGTTTCCCTTTGCCTACTAACGCCAATTCTGAAGTATGAGAGTCCATCTCAAACACCTTCATTTTTTCTTCTTCTTGTAGAAGAATCCCTGTCAATTCAAAAAACGTAGGTGGTTGTGCTCTACCTCCTAGACTTGAAATAAAGACATGATAATCTCTTATTAACCCTTTTAATGTAATAGTTACCATGTCATATTTTGAAACTTTTTCACCAATTGCAGTTAACTGATCACTTAGATCTTTATTTCTGGAAACATAGGTGGTAATATTTTCATTTGCTCCATTTTTATTGACAGTAACTTAGTCTTCAAAAACAGAATTCTATTTGAGTTTGTATTTTCATATAAACCTTTCAATATCTCCCAGGTCTCCTTGGACGTTTTATAGTCTCTAATGTGTGGAATTATACTGTCCTTGACAAACATCCACAACAACACATTAGCCTTCGTTTCTCGTTTTTCCCAATCTATATCAGCAACAACTATGGGTTTGGTTTCGTCTCCATTTACAATAGCCCACACATTCCATGCTTCAAAAATCGTCAATATCTTAAATTTCTAGTTAATGTAATTATCACCATCGAGCTTAGATGCTTCATTCAGATAATTATCTATGAATGAATTTGACATTTCTGCAGAAAATCATTGAACAACTCAAAAAATACGTGTAAATACCTCTTTAAACAAATGTCTCAAAGTTTCAGGGATAATTCTTAGGATTCCTCCACAACGTATATAGCTTCACAACAAGTTAGTGGGCTTCCCAACCGCAGCAAGGAACAACTAATTCAGACCGAGAAAATTGTTGAGAATGACAACACACACTCAACAATATAATAGGGAGAGACTAGATCGAGTAGAAGGCATAAACGATGGCGCCTGCGCAATCGAAATCAGAGATTTTCATAGGGATCAATAGAGAGAATAACAATACCAGGCTATCTCCACTCTTCACGCAGGAAGCTGGGCACCAACAACAACATGAGTCGACAATGCGGGCTCCTCTTTCACACCAGTCACTGTACACTCTGTAATAAACAAAAAAAAATCTCCTATACGTGCCTAATCTAAGGGACAACCGAAAAATACACCTGCAAAAATGGCCAACAATTTACACGCCAAATTTCAAAGACAAAACTCACAATTCGCACATCTCACGCTCACGGTTAGGTAGACAGTGGCTAACTTCTCCTGAGCTCTGATACCAAATCAGAAAGTGAGATAGAACTCGCGTTAATTCATCCATTAATCAAGAAAATAACACTTACATTTATAAGACTGTCACACAAGCAACATATTCCTATTATTATGGATCTGATAACAACACGTAAAGGAAAACGTGGAGTCATCTACAACTAATTCTATTTTAGGAATTTCTTCATTAATATCTAACAGAATACAATCATGCAAGAAAAATGTGAATCTTGATAATGGAGAGTAACCAATCTGAAGATTATTAATATGCAGCCATGGCAAGGCCTGGTAGAGCACAAGGAAGGGTGGCTAGGCTTCCTCCAAAGCGGGGTACATAAGAAGAAAGATATTTTCTTTCATGGTAGTATGAATACTGGCATTGCTCGAGACCTTTAAAAACATGGGAAAAGCTTTGGCCTAGATGGGAAATACCGATTGCCCTGAAAATATATTGCAAGGACATAATATGTGAGAGATGAGGTTGTCTATTGCAGCCAACATTTCAAAGGTTCTGTAGATGTCACAGAGAAATCGTTAGTCTTTTCCTTCTTTTAATAGAGATTTTTGTTGGCATGCCTGAATGCTGTAAGAATTGTAGTTGAGATTGAATGAAATTTTGTTCAATAATCTCATTTGCGACCACCGGCTGAATAATTTAGTAGTGTTTGTGTTTGGTTGGATGGTTGTCGTCAATGTTGGTACTGTATTTGTTGAAAAAGTGTCAACTAATTTAGGTAGCATGTATATGCATATTAGCTAAATTTACAATGTGTAAGCATGCACTTTTCATTGAACAATTTGTGTTACTAGTGAATATTATTATAATCATGTTGTCTAACTATTTGACGAGCATACACATAGAGGTGAGGAGTGTGTGAGAAAGACACAATACTGTGGAGTGTAGTGTGTATGAGAGGAGAGGATGGTTATATACATGTGTTGAATATTGTAATTCTCCCTTGAATAGTAATAATATTGACTATCATTGCTTCATGGTTTTTTCATTGCTCATTGCTCCCTTGAGAGGAGAAAATCCTCTAAACTTTGGATCAAAATTAGGCCGACCATAAGGCAAAGATGAGTCTAGACAACGTGTTGGAGAGGAGTGATAGTCGCTCTAAACCTTACACTACCCATGATTTTGGAGATCATAGCACTCATGGTCTCTGATTATCGCATCACATATCAAGCGTGATGAGCGATAGTTCTTTGGGTATTCGACATATTGGTGGAGCGATGAGCTTGGAAAGGTGATTTTTTTGAAAATGCATGTGGTATTAAAGTCTTAGAATGATATGATGGTATGAAATTCTAACCTTTTTTGGTTTTATTATGCATAAGACAAGGAGAATCGCTTTTATTAAATGAGTCATACAAATTTTTTTCTTTTCTTTTATTATGCATAAGACACGGAGAATCGCCTTTATCAAATGAGTCATACCAACCTTTTTTCTTTTATTGTGCATAAGAGATGGAGAATCACATTTTTTAAATGAGTGGAGGATGCTTAGAGGGATATATTTATACGAAGAGGTAGATGTATTTTTTAAAAGGTTTTTATGGGTAAATCTTTTAAATTAATATTTTTTTTTCAAAAAAAAGTGGCTAGAAAATTTGAAAAAAAATTAAAATTAAAATTTTATAGATTTAACAACTCAAATTTACAATTCAAATAATTTTTAACCATGTTTTTTAAGAAAACAATGGCTAGAAAACTTGAAAAAAGTAAATAAAAAACTTGAAACTTTTATACTACGTTTTGTAGTATTCTTTTAATAACATGCCATGGAGACATGCATTCAACAATTAAACATCATTCAACATTATCTAGTGGTATTTTGTTGTCTTTATACCTGTCGTCCAAACCGTGGGCTTCCGCTTCGTTCCTCACGTGTATGAATTAAAATAATATGGTGTATGCGAGTTTTACAAACATTCGAAAATGATGGAATTGACAAAAGAGTAGAGCTCGTTGTCCTTTCACACTTGAATGGGCATACGCGTTGCTCTAGTTGAACAAGAGCTCTTGTCCTTTCACACTTGAATGGGCATGTGAGTTTCTCTGGTTGAGCTTTTACGCTGCATATAGATTTGATCCCATATCGATCCGATCATCAATATCATGCTTCTTCATCTGAATTTCGCTTTCGGATTTCCAAGCATAGGGGAAAAAATCAGAAAGTGAGATAGAACTCACGTTAATTCATCCATTAATCAAGAAAAGAACACTTACATTTATAGGACTTTCACACAAGTAGATTCCTATTCTTATGGATCTGATAACAACAAGTAGAGTCAAATGTGGAGTCAACTACAACTGATTCTATTTAGTGATTTCTTCATTAATATCTAACACTTCACCTTAATGGAGAAATGGATTTTTTACCACACCTAATTGTTTTCTACATTCTTCAAAGTTCATCTTTCCAAGAGGTTTGGTAAAGATGCCAACCACATTATCCGTGGTATTACAATAGATCAAGTCAATTTTCTTTCACTGTATCTTTTCTCTTACAAAATGGTGTTGGATTTCAATATGCTTTGTTCTAGCATGATAAATTGGATTGTGAGCGAATTTAATAGAACTTTGATTGTCACATTTTAAAACAGTAGGCTTCATTTCTTATTGCCAATATCTTCAAGAATTCTCCTTAACCAAACAACTTCACAAGTAGCATTACATAGATCTTTGTACTCATCTTCTATTGATTAAAAAGAAACAGTTGGTTGTTTCTTACTCCTCCATGAGATGATCCCTAGACCAATGTTGAATGCATATCCTGAATTTGATTTCCTGTCATCAGTATTTTCGGCCCAATCTGAATCAAAGTAACTTGTCAAATCAACATCACAATCATCAGTATACATAATACCAAAATTAACAGTTCCTTTCATATATCGAAGAACTTTCTTCACAACTATCCAGTGGCTTTCAAGTTGTCTAGCCATGAACTGACTAAGGATGTTGACTAAATATGCTATGTCT
>JASDQU010307909.1:76759-91580 GCA_032191745.1 Picea mariana
AAACATGTCCTCATAATCAGTTCCTTCCTTTTGTGAATATCCTTTTGCAACTAATATAGCCTTGTATTTGTCAACACTTCCGTCTGGATTATATTTGGTTTTATACAACCATTTAGATCTGATGGGAACTTTGTTTTTCGACAGTTTTTTTGATTCCCATGTTTCATTCTTCATTATTGATTCATATTCTTCATTCATTGGATTTTTCCATTCCTTATGATCTTTAGCTTGTTCATAAGTAACGGGTTCTACAACATTCATTACTTGTGTCATCAATGCATAATCTTTATACCTAGAAGGTACATGATTTGTTCCTCATGAATTCCTTTGAGTTCCACCACTTTCATTTCTTTATTTCTGTGGCGTAATATCCCTTCTGGGTGACTCAAGAGTGTTTGTAGTATCCATGTTGCTTCCATTTTGTTCCTCTACCTATTCCTGGTCATGTACATGTTCTTGTTCATCATCTATCTCAAATTATACATGAGCATCATTATCATAAGGAGTATACCAAACATCATTTTTACTTATCTCATCATCTGTATTTTCATGAAAAATCACATCTCTACTTACAATCAACTTATGTGCCCTAAGATCAAACAACTTGTATGCCTTATGATCATCACAATAGCCAAGGAATACACACTTAACAGATTTTGCATCATGTTTCCTTCTCTCATCTTTTGGAATATGGGCAAACGCCATGGAACCAAATATTCTTAAATGACCAACTTCAGGATTATAGACATAAAATACTTCAAAAGGCATTATCAGATCTAGAATCTTAGTTGGACTTTTATTTTTCAAATAAATAGTAGTATTAATGGATTCTGCCCAAAAACCATTACAATTTTTTTTACCATTCAACATGCTGTGAGCGCATTCCACTAATGTCTTGTTCTTCCTTTCAGCTACACCAATTTGTTGTGGTGTATGAGATAGAGTGAATTGTTGAATGATCCAATTGTTCTTGCAGTAGCTATTAAAAGCTCCTGAGGTATATTCAACACCTTCATCAGATCTTATAATATTGATGCATTTGTCTGTCTGATTTTCCACCATAGTTTTGAACTCCTTAAAATATTCAAATACATCACTCTTTTTCCTTATAAAATAAGCCCAAGTAAATCTAGATCTGTCATCAACAAATATAAGAAAATACCTCGCACCTCCAAGTGACCTGGTTTGCATGGGACCACAGACATCAGTATGTATTAATTCAATTATCTCTCATTGTTTATTCTCTTTATGCACTAGAATTTCTTCCCTATGTTGCTTACCTAGTGCACAAGCTTAACATTCTACATGCTCATTTTTCAAAACAGGAAGTACTTCAACCATCAATTTCTTCTAAAGTAGCACTAAGTCATTTTGATTAAGATGTCCATATTTGCGATGACATAGCTCAATTGTTGACATTGTTGTAGATGTCAATGCTTGATGAGTGCCCGTTGTTACATCAAGCTTATATAGACCTCCAATTCTTGTTCCCGTGGCTATGAATTTATAATGATTCTAAATATCCTTCACAAAAGATTGAGACTGCATAAATTCTACATTCAAATTTTGATAAGTTATTGTGGAAACAGATATCAAGTTCTTTTTTATGCCTGGAACATATAACATATTGTGAATCTGTTTCATTTTCCCATTAGGTAAATTTATACATATTACTCCATCACCCTGAATCTTATGAGATCTGTTATCTCCTAAATATATGTGTGTTTCATCTGTACTCTCATGATATTCATCAAACCATTCTTTGTTACAAGACATATGATCCGAGGCTCCTGAATCTATGAACCATGCACATTCCTCACCAGTTTCTGTAGACAATGCAGCTTTGGAAATAAACAACTTTAGATTCCTAAAACGATCATTGATAGAGGTGTCACTTTTCATATAATTTCCATTATGTTTTTTGAACTTCTGTTTGGATTCATTAGTTTTCCTTTTACAACAACCTTTAGCATGATGGCCATGTTTCCCACAATAAAAACAATCATCATTTTTCTTTTCATGTGCATCAAATTTTGATTGAGTCATACCTCTATTCCTTGGTTGAAACTTGTTTGTTTTGTGTATGTCCCATGGCTTGGCCCTGTATGGTTGTTTCCCTTTGGCTACTAACGCCAATTCTGAAGTATGAGAGTCCATCTCAAACACCTTCATTCTTACTTCTTCTTGTAGAAGAATCCCTGTCAATTCAGAAAACGTAGGTGGTTCTGCTCTACCTCCTAGACTTGAAATAAAGACATGATAATCTCTGATTAACCCTTTTAATGTAATAGTTAGCATGTCATATTTTGAAACTTTTTCACCAATTGCACTTAGCTGATCACTTAGATATTTAATTCTGGAAACGTAGGTGGTAATATTTTCATTTGCTTCCATTTTTACGGAGAGTAACCTAGTCTTCAAAAACAGAATTCTATTTGAGTTTGTATTTTCATATAAACCTTTCAATATCTCCCTGATATCCTTGGACATTTTATAGTCTCTAATGTGTGGAATTATACTGTCCTTGACAGACATCCGCAACAACACTTTAGCCTTCATTTCTCATTTCTCCCAATCTGTATCAACAACACCCGTGGGTTTGGTTTTGTCTCCATTTACAATAGCCCACACATTGCGTGCTTCAAAAATAGTCAATATCTTAAATTTCCAGTTAATATAATTATCACCATCGAGCTTAGCTGCTTCATTCAAATAATTATCTATGAATGAATTTGACATTTCTGCAGAAAATCATTGAATAACTCAAAAAATACGTGGAAATACCTCTTTAAACGAATCTCTCACAATTTCGGGGATAGTTCTCAGGATTCCTCCACAACGTATATAGCTTCACAACAAGTTCTTGGGCTTCCCAGCATCAACAACGAACAACTAATTCAGATCAGGCGACTTGCTGAGAATGATAACACACACTCAACAATATAATACGGAGAGCTCAGATCGAGTAGAAGGCATAAACGATGGTGCTTGTGCAATCGAAATCAGGGATTTTCGTAGGGATCAATAGAGGGCATAACAATACATGGCTATCTCCACTCTTCATGCAGGAAGCTGGGCGCCAAAAGAAACATGAGTCAACAGTACGGGCTCCTCCTTCACTCCAGTCAGTGTACACACTGTAATAAACAAAAAAACAGCTCCTATACGTGCCTAATCCAAGGGACAACCGAAAAATACACCTGCAACAATGGCCAACAACTTACGCGCCAAATTTCAAAGACAAAAATCACAATTCGCATAGCTCATGCTCATGGTTAGGCAGATGGTGGCTAACTTCTCCTGAGCTCTGATACCAAATCAGAAAGTGAGATACAACTCACGTTAATTCATCCATTAATCAAGAAAAGAATACTTACATTTATAAGACTGTCACACAAGCAACATATTCCTATTATTATCAATCTAATAACAACACGTAAAGGAAAACATGGAGTCAGCTACAATTGATTCTATTTTACTAATTTCTTCATTAATATCTAACAGAACACAATCATGCAAGAAAATTGTGAATCTTGATAATGGAGAGTAACCAATCGGGAGATTATTATTATGCAGCCATGGCAGGGCCTGGTAGAGCACAAGGAAGGGTGGCTAGGCTTCCTCCGAAGCGGGGTACATAAGAAGCCAGATATTTTCTTTCATGGTAGTATGAATACTGGCATTGCCCGAGACCTTTAAAAACATGGGAAAAACTTTGGCCTAGATCATTCATTCTCGCTGCAATACTGGTTTCCCTGAAAATCTATCCCAAGGACTTAATACGAGAGCGATGAGGTTGTCTATTACAGCCAACATAAAAAATCATCAATATCTTAAATTTCCAGTTAATGTAGTTATCACCATCAAGCTTAGATGCTTCATTCAGATAATTATCAGTGAATGAATTTAACATTTCTGCATAAAATCATTGAACAACTCAAAAAATATGTGGAAATACCTCTTTAAACGAATGTCTCATGGTTTCAGGGATAGTTCTCAGGATTCCTCCACAACATATATAGCTTCACAACAAGTTTGTGGGCTTCCCAGCAGTAGCAAGGAGCAACTAATTCAGATCAGGCGAATTGTTGAGAATGACAACACACACTCGACAATATAATAGGGAGAGCTCAGATCGAGTAGAAGGCATAAACGATGGCGCCTGTGCAATCGAAATCAGGGATTTTTGTAGGGATCAATAGAGGGAATAATAATACTAGGCTATCTCCACTCTTCCCGCAGGTAACTAGGCGCCAATAACAACATGATTTGACAGTGTGGGATCCTCCTTGACACCAGTCGGTGTACATGCTGTAATAAACAAAAAAACAGCTCCTATACATGCCTAATCCAAGGGACAACCGAAAAATACACCTGCAACAATCGCCAACAACTTACACGCCAAATTTCAAAGACAAAACTCACAATTCGCATAGCTCACGCTCACGGTTAGGTAGACAATGGCTAACTTCTCCTGAGCTTTGATACAAAATCAGAAAGTGATATAGAACTCACGTTAATTCATCCATTAATCAAGAAAAGTACACTTACATTTATAAGACTCAGACAAGAAACATATTCCTATTATTATGGATCTGATAACAACACGTAGAGGAAAACGTGAACTCAACTACAACTGATTCTATTTTTGGAATTTCTTCATTAATATCTAATAGAACACAATCATGCAAGAAAGATGTGAATCTTGATAATGGAGAGTAACCAATCGAGAGATTATTATTACACAGCCATGGCAGGGCCAGGTAGAGCCCAAGGAAGGGTGGCTAGGATTCCTCCGAAGTGGGGTACATAAGAAGCCATATATTTGCTACATGGTAGTATGAATACTGACATTGCTCAAAACTTTTAAAAACATGGGAAAAACTTTGGCCTAGATCATTCCTTCTCGCCGCAATATCGGTTTCCCTGAAAATCTATCGCAAGGACTTAATACGTGAGTGATGGGGTTGTCTATTGCAGCCAACATTTCAAAGGTTCTATAGATATCACAGAGAAATCGTTAGTCTTTTCCTTCTTGTAAGAGAGATTTTTGTTGGCAGGCTTGAATGCTGTAAGAATTGTAGTTGAGAGTGAATGCAATTTTGTTCAATAATCTCATTTGAGGCCATCGGTTGAATAATTTAGTAGTGTTTGTGTTTGGTTGGATGGTTGTCATCAATATTAGTATTGTATTTGTTGAAAAAGTGTCAACTAATTTAGGTAGCATGTATATGCATATCAGCTAAATTTACAATGTGTAAGCATGCACATTTTNAAAACTCACAATTCGCATAGCTCACGCTCATGGTTAGGTAGACAATGGCTAACTTCTCCTGAGCTCTGATACAAAATCAGAAAGTGATATAGAACTCACGTTAATTCATCCATTAATCAATAAAAGTACACTTACATTTATAAGACTCTCACACAAGAAACATATTCCTATTATTATGGATCTGATAACAACAGGTAGAGGAAAACGTGGAGTCAACTGCAACTGATTCTATTTTTGGAATTTCTTCATTAATATCTAATAGAACACAATCATGCAAGAAAACTGTGAATCTTGATAATGGAGAGTAACCAATCGAGAGATTATTATTACGCAGCCATGGCAGGGCCTGGTAGATCCCAAGGAAGGGTGGCTAGGCTTCCTCCGAAGTGGGGTACATAAGAAGCCAGATATTTGCTATCATGGTAGTATGAATACTGACATTGCTCGAAACCTTTAAAAACATGGGAAAAACTTTGGCCTAGATCATTCCTTCTCGCCGCAATACCGGTTGCCCTAAAAATCTATCGCAAGGACTTAATACGTGAGTGATGGGGTTGTCTATTGCAGCCAACATTTCAAAGGTTCTATAGATATCACAGAGAAATCGCTAGTCTTTTCCTTCTTGTAAGAGAGATTTTTGTTGGCAGGCTTGAACGCTGTAAGAATTGTAGTTGAGAGTGAATGCAATTTTGTTCAATAATCTCATTTGAGGCCACTGGTTGAATAATTTAGTAGTGTTTGTGTTTGGTTGGATGGTTGTCATCAATATTAGTACTGTATTTGTTGAAAAAGTGTCAACTAATTTAGGTAGCATGTATATGCATATCAGCTAAATTTACAATGTGTAAGCATGCACATTTTATTGAACAATTTGTGTAACTGGTGGATATTATTATAATCATGTTGTCTAATTGTTTGACGAGCATACCCATAGAGTTGAGGAGTGTGTGAGAAAGACACAATATTGTGGAGTGCAGTGTATATGAGAGGAGAGGATGGTTGTATGCATGTGTTGACTATTGTAATTCTCCCTTGAATAGTAAGAATATTGAATATCATTGCTTTGTGGTTTTTTCCTATATTAAGTTTCCACGTAAATAAGATAAAAAAAAAAAAAAAAACTAAATCCTCTAAACTTTGGATCAAAATTAGGCCGACCATAAGGCAAAGACGAATCTATTGATCAAAATTAGGCCGACGATAAGGCAAAGACGAGTCTATTGCAGGAAGACATGTTGGAGAGGAGCGATAGTCGCTCTAAACCTTACACTCCCATGCTTTTGGAGATCATAGCACTCGCGGTCTCTCATTATCGCATCACATATCAACCGTGATGAGCGATAGTTCTTTGGGTATTCGACATACTGGTGGAGCGATGACCTTGGAAAGGTGATTTTTTTGAAAATGTATGTGGTATTAAAGTCTGATGACCTTGGAAAGGTGATTTTTTTGAAAATGCATGTGGTATTAAAGTCTTAGAATGATATGATGGTATGAAATTCTAACCTTTTTTTGATTTATTATGCATAAGACATGGAGAATCGCCTTTATCAAATGAGTCATACCAACCTTTTTGGTTTTATTGTGCATAAGAGATGGAGAATCACATTTATTAAATGAGTGTAGGATGCTTAAGGGGATATATTTATATGAAGAGGTAGATGTATTTTTTATAAGGTTTATATGGGTAAATCTTTTAAATTGATATATATATTTTTTTTTAAAAAAGTGGTTAGAAAATTTGAAAAATCATTAAAATTAAAATTCTATATATTGAACAATACAAATAATGTTTAACCATGTTTTTTAAGAAAAAAATGCAAGAAAATTTGAAAAAAGTAAATAAAAAACTTGAAACTTTTCTACTACGTTTTGTAGTAGTATTTTAATAACATGCCATGGAGACATGCATTCAAGAATTCAACATCATTCAGCATTAACCAGTGGTATTTCGTTGTCTTTATACCTGTCCTCCAATCCATTGGCTTCCGCTTCGTTCCTCACGTGTATGAATTAAAATAATATGGCGTATGTGAGTTTTGCAAACATTCGAAAACGATGGAATTGACAAAAGAGCAGAGCTCGTTGTCCTTTCACTCTTGAATGGCCATACGTGTTGCTCTGGTTGAACAAGAGCTCCTGTCATTTCACAATTGAATGGGCATGTAAGTTTCTCTGGTTGAGCTTTTACGCTGCCTATAGATTTGATCCCATATTGATCCAATCATCATATCATGCTTCTTCATCTGAATTTCTCTTTCGACTTTCCAAGCATAGGGGAACAAATCAGAAATTGAGATAGAAATCACATTAATTCATCCATTAATCAAGAAAATAACACTTACATTTATAGGACTGTCACACAAGCAGATTCCTATTCTTATGGATCTGATAACAACAAGTAGAGTCAAACGTGGAGTCAACTACAACTGAATCTATTTTAGGAATTTCTTCATTAGTATCTAACACTTCACCTTAATGTAGAAATGGATTTTCTACCACACCTAATTGTTTTCTACATTCTTCAAAGTTCATCTTTCCAAGAGGTTTGGTAAAGATGTCAGCCACATTATCCATGGTATTACAATAGATCAAGTCAATTTTCTTTCACTATATCTTTTCTCTTACAAAATGGTGTTGGATTTCATTATGCTTTGTTCTAGCATGGTAAATTGGATTGTGAACCAATTTTATAGAACTTTGATTGTCAAATTTAAGAACAATAGGCTTCATTTGTTTAATCAAGAATTCTCCTTAACCAAACAACTTCACAAGTAACATTACATAGAGCTTTGTACTCAGCTTCTGTTGATTAAAAAGAAACAATTGGTTGTTTCTTACTCCTCCATGACATGACCCATGTACCAATGTTGAACGCATATCCTGAATTTGATTTCATGTCATTAGGATTTTCGGCCAAATCTGAATCAAAGTAACTTGTCAAATCAACATCACAATCATCAGTATACATAATACCAAAATTAACAGTTCCTTTCATATATCGAAGAACTTTCTTCACAACTATCCAGTGGATTTCAAGTGGTTTAGCCATGAACTGACTAAGGATGTTGATTGAATATGCTATGTTGGGTGTGGTAGTAGTGAGATAGTTCAAACTTCCCACCAACTATCGATACAAACTACCATTTTCCTCTTTAGTTTCATCAACACTAGATAACTTAACATTTTGTTCTAAAGGTGTTGACATTGCCTTTCTTTCACTCATATTGAACCTTTTCAGAATCTCCCTTGTGTATTTGCTGAGTGACCATTGTTTTAGTGTCTTCTCTCCATATTTCCAAACCTAAACAATAATGCATTTCACCAAGATCCTTCATTTCAAACATTTGTGATAACTGAATTTTAATATCTTCAATCAAGTGAGAAGCACTACTCGTTATAATCAAATCATCAACATATAAACGTACCAAGGCAACATTCCCATTTTCATCCTTTTTGACATACAAATTAGGATCATTTTTGCTTTTCACAAAACCATTATGTGCAAATAATGAATCAATCTTAATATACCAAAATCTAGGTGCTTGTTTCAAACCATATAAATCTTTCTTTAGCTTACGCACAAGATCCTCTTGTCCTTTTTTTATAAATCCTTCACGCTGAACCAAATAAAATTCTTCTTTTAAATCACCATTCAGAAATGCAGATTTAACATCTAACTGATGGATTTCGAATTGTGTTGCATAGCTAATGCAATCATGACTCTAATTGTATTTAACTTCGGTACAGGTGCAAACGTGTCCTCATAATCAATTCCTTTATTTTTTTAATATCCTTTTGCAACTAATCTAGCCTTGTATTTGTCAACACTTTCATCTGCATTATATTTGGTTTTATACAGCCATTTAGATCCTATGGGAACTTTGTTTTCAGGCAGTTTTTCTAATTCCCATGTTTCATTCTTCATTATTGATTCATATTCTTCATTCATTGCATTTTTCCATTCCTTATGATCTTTAACTTGTTCATAAGTAACAGGTTCTACAACATTCATTACTTGTGTCAATTCAGATTTCATCTAGCCCATTCAAAATAATGAATGAAGAACGGGATGATCTATAACACTAAGAAAACATTGCAATTGTACAAACATAGATACATCTTCTACTTTGTCTTATCTTGATTACACATTACATTTTATATTAATTTCCAACTTACTTTTAGTTAGTTTTGTAGCCATAAACTCTCTAACAAAAAAAAATGAATGAATAAACATATACAACATGACAACTTAGTTCATACTCTCATACAACCCTTGTCTTGTTTAATAATGTTATTAGTTGATCTAATATTTAATATGACTTTTTCTTTTCAAAATTAAGCCAAATAAACTTATGATGCTTTAGTATTTTAGAGAAACAATGCTTTTACCTTTTCCAATCGGTTGTGTCATCAATTTCTTAATATAAATGTGAAATTTTATTATATTAAATTTTTATAATAATTTTATATATTTTTTATTTTTTATATTTTTATAACTCATTAAATTAAAAAAAAACAATTTCATATTACTTAATTTTAAAAAAATTTAGATTCATTTTCTTATTAAATCATTATTTTATATGAATATTTTAAATTAATAATTATCCTTTAATATATTTTTATTTTAATAAACAAATATATCATTTTCTTGCACTTTTCCATTAGGTCAAACACCCTTACGAACACTCTCATTATAATAATCTTTTGACAATCATTTGTATCCTTCCTCTTCATCTAGAGTATCTAGAAAAACACATTCGTAACACAGAGTATTTATAAAAACACATTCGTAACACATTATAAAAAGACTCATAGAGACTTTTATACTAATAATAAATCCACAATTTTTTATTTCAAAAAACTAATGTATAAGATTAAAAAGGTATAACGAAAGGCAGCTATCACATGTGTTCCTTTAAAAAGTGGGCATGACATTCTCACTTTTTAGCACATGAAACATACCACATACTTTAGACAATTAAAATAACATATTTCCCCGAGTGAAATCCAAAAAAATATAATTTTTTATTTTTCGAGTCCAAGTAATTTGTCTCTGGAGATTGAAAAATGTAATTTTGAAAATATTGTCTCGTATTATTTCATAGAAACATTATTTTTAGTGACCCTTCTTTTTTCAAATAAGATTGAATCAATTTGATAGTCACAATTCGTACCAAGTCATACATAGCAAAGTCAAATTTATTTCACACTACAATAATTCAAGAGAAATGTTTTTATATATGTATGATATAAAAGGTTAATACTTAGGTTAATTATTTTTAAGCGAGCTTAGTGTGCACGTAAATTTTCGGGAAGAAATTTGTTTCACCTTTGGGAAGATCGATTCAGTCTTTCATTGTTAAGTTGTTGTTGGGTATGTTGGGGAATACTGGCATTTGATATGTTGTATGGAATTATGTGGAAACTATGATTATAATTATGGGTAATTATTCACATTAAAAATAATTAATTTATAATTGATTTTTTTTGGTTTTTAATAGTAGAGATTTTTTTGGCCAATTTATATGGAACACTACATGGGAAGTAGATGTGTAGTAGAGATTTTTTGGCCAACTTATATGGAACACTATAGGGAAGTAGATAGATATACACATTGAGTGGACAAGACTCCTTAGCATGAAGGTAAGGAACATATTTTGGGTTTGCCTTGACAAGGCAGACTTTTAATAGACGTCTTTGCCCATTGCCAAGATAATATGCACATGCTACATAGACTTGGGCACCCTTGTAGAGACAAGGTGTTTCGCAGACAGTGTGCAGAGACATGGGAACCCCTGGGAAGAGACAACACACACTGCGAATGAGTCATGTTGGATGCACGAAGGAGTGGGGAGGACATGCCTAGAGACTTGAGGATTTTGAGTCCTGAGAATTATATAGATTGGTTGAGTGGGTGCTTTTCACTTGCGAATTGTGATGGATGATCAAGGTTCCTTCGAGCACAAGTTGTTGTGGATCATAATCGCAGACGTACTTGTTAGGCGTACTCCCTTGGGCACATATTCCATGGGAATGAGTTCATTGGATTCCTTGGGTGCACTTGGATGAAAACAACAGTTGTGAATGGACAGATGACTTTGACGTGCTTGAGATGACTTGGAAGACAAGGAAACCTAGGCGTTGTCAACCTGGGTAGATGAACAACTTGTGGGTTTGAGATTTCTTGAATGTGGACCCAACGTGACAAAGAATTTTAATGGCATGAGTCACCTTGAGGTGACTTGGGTTCACTCTCATGAAGTCTTACTTGCTAAGTGATGGGAAAGGAACACATAAGTAGTGGATGCCTTATGGAGCTAAGGATCATGCAAGGAGGATCAATCAATCAAGAAGGTAAACAATCACGAAGGAGGGGCGAGACAAGGAGTTCTACAATTGTTCTAGGAAGGGGAACAATGGGGTTACTTGTATTGTCTTGCTGAGGAGAATAATGGAACATGGTTGTCGATGCATACCTGCGGAAGTTCTTGGGATTCTTTGTACAAGGCTGTGTGTAAATTTTGGGCATGAGGCTAATTTTCCTTAGTTAGTTTATATTATCATAATTAGGTTGCAGGTAGGGTCATTCCCTCCCCATTGCATTGATTTGTATTGTATCATATGTAACATTCTTCTATATGAAATAAAAGGGTTCCAGGCACTAGCTTGGTGCCACACAACCTCATATGTTGTGTGTAACTTATGTGGATTTCCTATGTGTCAAATGTTTATGTTATTTGCATACTTGTCATTTATCTAAGTGTAAGATTGGCTAAGTGTAGTATTCATGTGGAACTTTTGAGGCCACAATTAGACATGTGCCTAGTGTACTTGTTGGATAACTTAAGTTGAGTAGGATYTGGTGTATCTAACTTATTRTAGATCAACTAKAATTTATGGGAAAACATTTATTGAAGAGCCRTGGTCCGRTTGTAGTAGTCATGGTGTGGTCAAACCTCCATGAAAGAGGTAAGGAAATGGTGCATGATCATAGGTGTCGAAGCAACTTGGGTGCACCCAGTCATCGYGAAAAGTTTTGGGTGGATTGTAGGTCTGTGATAGGTGGTATTGGAGCTATTTTGGTGAATATTTAGTGCTCTTCACCATTTCCACTTCTATGGTAGGTGGTATGAGAGTTGATATAGGATATTTTTGGTTGTCTTYGGCCCTATCACTTCCGTGATAGGTGGTTTCATAGATTTCTTGAGARTCAATGGGGCACTCCTCTTCACTACCACTTATGTGACAAACTTGACATTGTGCCATATTAGGGACTTCACTAGATGAGTGGGGATCTTGTAACAAGGTGGGGAGCTTTGTGGATGAAATTTTAGTCACTTGGGAAAATAACCATGACCATATCACATGCGAAAGATAGATGATGTGGATTCACTTGAAGAGGGTAGACATGTTATTTGGTGTGGAATGCAACAGAGATAGAATTTTGCAGAATATCTTTGTTGACCTGAATAATTTCATGACGGAAAGTTGTGGACATGGATTGGAAGATAGAGGGAGTAACATACTTTGTTTTGTACATTCAACCATTAGCAGAGTTGAACTATTGAAGTGGACAAGTGTGAGTTCATTTAGTTTTTTCATTTTCAAAATGTTGTGATGGTTGGTTCATTGAAGGGGAAGTTAGGAGACTTTGAGGAAGGCCAAGTGTATCTCCCTTTTATAGAAAATATGGAAAACTTGGGATAAACCCAAGTGTTGCAGACTTTAGATATGACCTTGGACATTTTTGGCAGCTTATCAACAAGTCTAGGTAGATTTATGGATGGAGTATTAGAGAGACAAGGTATCTAGATGAGTCCTCTTATGAATATGGAGCAAACACATGTTCTGGATGTTGGAGGTGGTGATCCAGATTTATGAGAAGAACGAAAGGAGTAACAAACTGAATACACTAACAAAGAGATATAGAGAACAACAACAGATATCCAGTGAACAATAACTTCTATTTAATAAATAAAATAGGCTGAAACTCTAAAACTGCAAAATTGAAAACAGCTTGCTTGAATTGTGGTAGCTATCTCTGAGAAGAGATGTGGCTTCACTATTAAATTTGAATGTTTTTGCGATGAAGTAGTGACGTAGTTTCATCGGAATAGGGTTGTTGTTGCGACCAAGATAATTTTGTTTTTTCATTGGAATCGATTCGTCGGTCTAATGACTACACGTGGATATTCGTCGGTCTAGCGACCGGGAAAAGAAGCCTATACACAATAGGGAAACTTACCATTCGTCGGTCCATCTACCAAGATTAGTTAATCTAGCGACCCACTTTAGTCGCAAGCCTTGCTAGCATCTCTAAGGAAAATATAACCTTGCTCACTCTAGCGACCATAACTAGTAGGTCTAGCGACTAATGCTAGTTGGTCTAACGACCCACTTTAGTCGCAAGGCTTGCTACCATCTCTAAGGAAAACATAACCTTGGTCACTCTAGGGACCATAATTAGTTGGTGTAGGGACTAATGTTAGTCAGTCTAACAACTAATATTTGTCACAAACTTAGTCAAGTGACGAAATGGCTTTATAAGTGACAAACATGTTCGCCACTAGAGCGACTAATGGTGGGGTTTTAAAAAAAAAAAATAATATGCCATTCACATAGGAATAATGTTGGGGTTCTGTTAGCGCTCAAAAATCACTTGCTAATATTTCCCAAATCACATGATAAGAGGATCATTAGGTAGAAGAGTTATTTTTAAATCTTAAAGTTTTAGAGGTTTTGAGAAAGGCTCAAATTCACATAAATTCAATTAAATAAGGATTTCACCTCTAAAAATAGGCCAAAGGTTAATTTTATGTTTCGGCAGTAAATGTGAAATTTACAGTTTAATGAGCAACCGAAAATCTCTGACTTTTGGCGGCTAAAAGGAAAAATAGACGACTAGTAAGTTTCTAGAAATCTCTGACTTTCAGTGGCTAAAAGGAAAAATACATGACTAGTAAGCTGTCGAAAGCTCTGAAGAGTCCAAATCGGTCTTCTTTCTACCCAGATTGCGTTTTTCCATTTCCAGAATCTGTGGGAATGATATCAAATTAAAGATAATAATTATCAGAAGCAAGATCATCCTCTTCATCAAGTTTTGAAGGCATATGGTAAGGGAATGAAGCCAAATGGTATGTTTATTCTTGACAGAAATTGTCCAGCCATCAAAGACAGATTTTGAAATTTGTGATTTTCACCAGCAAGTTGCCAAATAATTCTCTAGGTTGTCAAATTCGACTTATGATGATAAGATTGGATCATTTATGCTAAAAGATCAAATTGACTATGTTAATTTTCTTTGAAGTATCTATGACTTTGATCAAACTAATTTCAAGACATCAATATTTCAAAGCCACAAAACATTTCATATGTGTCAATCCAATAATCCAATAGTATCCTTCTCAGTTCATTACATATCAAAAGTTGGGACTGTCTATTTGACTTCAATTCAATATGTATCAGTCCTACTTGTCCTAAATATAAAAATGCAAATGATATGTAACCCCTCCAAATGCACACAAGTTAATATTTTTAATGTTG
>JASDQU010307911.1:21817-33044 GCA_032191745.1 Picea mariana
AGGAGTTTCCCTGCCTTGACAACCTGATAAAGCTGTATCCACTGCTGGTGAGTGCCCTTGACTTGTGTGCCCACTATCTGGTTAGTAGATTCTTGTTCCATGCAGATAGGGTTGAGCTCTGTTGGTGTCGGTTTTTCTGCGATCTCGGAGGTGTCCAATAGCATTGGAAAATATGGCCGAAGGAGGTCCACATTGAATACTGGATGTAGACCAAAGAAGGGTGGAGTGTTGATCTCAAAATCATTGATACCCACAACCTTGGTGATGGTGTAAGGCCCATAACAAAGTGGGCGAAGCTTCCGATGGGACCCAGTGAGACACTCCTTCCACAAATGTAACCAAAATTTGTTGCTAACTTGAAATTGGTGTGGTACCCTGTGTTGATCATGGCCCTGCTTGTACTTAGCATTGGATTTCTGCAAAATCTTCTAGACTTGTTGGCGGATGTGCTGAATCCTCTCAATGAATATGGTGGCTTTGTTGATTGCAAACTGATTAGGGGAAGATTCTATTTGTGCGGTGGCAAGAGGAAGTGAAACATCAATGGTTCCCAAGGGTTGGAATCCTAGACCCACCTGGAATGGGATATGCCTGGTGGAAATATGGAGAGCCCTTTTGTAACTATGTTGGACATATGGGAGGCTCTCGTCCCATGTAGGGGGATTATTGGAATTGTAAATGTGTAGGTTGTGCACAATTTTCCAATTGACGACCTCTGTTTGGACATTGGTTTGGGCAAGAAAACAGTGGATTTTGTGAGCTTGGTGTCCAACAGAGACCAGAGACTTGACCAAAAGGTGCTGAGGAACCTGCTATCTCAGTTGGAGATGATGGTCTGTGGTATCCTAAAGTGGACCCACACTCGTTCGAAGAAGATCTTGGCAGTATTTTCTATTGTGACATTCTTCTTACAGGCTGTGAGGATGGCCATCTTTGAAAATCAATCAACAACCACAAACACACAGTCATTTCCTTGCTTGGTGGATGTCAAGCCAGACATGTAATCCATTGAGATGGATTCCCAAGGATTCTTAGGAATAGGAAGAGGGTTTTATAAGCCTTGCTTCTTGATGGATGGCTTGGAAATGGCACAGGAAGTGCAAGATTTGATATACTTGCTAACATCCTATCAAAGTTTTGGCCAATAAAATTTTTTGTGAAGAATGACCATAGTTTTCTTTATGCTAAAATGTCTTGCCACCCAATTGTAGTAGTCTTCCCAAATCAGCTTTGCATGCTTGCTTGTAGGAACATAGATATGGCCCAAGTGGCATAAGATTTCGTCCTGAATGTGAAAATCAGTGACAATTGCACCTGTACCCAAGAGATGATATATGGTGGCGAAGTATCGATCTTGCTGATAAAGTTGGGGCCATTCAGTTGCTTCATGTCCACAGGAATGGAGTAGAGTGGTGAGTGCATCCATAGGGGGATGACTGAGGTAGTCAACGACATGATTGGAGATACCTATCTTATACTTGATGTTGAGATGGAACTGATGCAGTTAGGTGGACCATTTCTGATGGCGGTCATTCTGCAATTTCCCCTGTGTCTGTTTGAACTGCATAGGCTTGTGATCAATGTGTATGATTGTCTTATTCCTTAGAATATAATGTTTCCAATGACGAAAAGATTTTACAATGGAATACATTTCTTTGTCATAGGTGGGGTATTTCTAGACAGTATCAGAGAGTGTCTCACTATGGTATGCCATTGAATTCCCATGCTAAGTGAGAACTGCACCCACAACATAGTTAGATGCCTCAATCTCAATATTGAATGGTTTATGCAGATTAGGCAAGGAGAGTACTAGAGCTGAGCACAAGTGATGCTTCCTATCATCGAATGCTCATTGGTGCTCCTTCCCCCACATGAACTTAGCCCTACTACTGCTCTTGGTCACTTGGCTGAGGGCCCATGAAATATGGGAGAGTCCCAATATGATCCATTGGTAGAAGTTGGCTAGTCCCAAGAATCTTTGAAGCTCAGTTAATGTGGTCAGGGTTGGCCAGTCATAGATGAATTTGATATTAGCTGGATCAACATGTACTCCATGTTAATAAAAAATGTAGCCCAAGTATTGGACCCTGTTCATGCCAAAAGACCATTTTTCCAAGTTGGCATAAAGCTTGTGCTGCAGTAGAGTGCTAAAATCCTGCTGAATATGCCACATGTGCTCCTCCCACGTTCTGCTGAAGATGAGGATGTCATACAAATATACTACCACAAAGGAGTTGGTGAAGGGTCTTAATACATCATCCATCAACCTCATGAAAGTGGCTAGCACATTTTTTAAGCAAAAGGTCATGACTAGCCATTCGTAGAGACCTTCTTTAGACTTGAAGGTTGCCTTCCATACATCAGTTGGTTCGATGGGAACCTGGTGGTAGCCAGACTTTAGGTCAATATTGTTGAAATTTTTTTCCCCCTTGAGTTGGTCAAGAAGGTCATCAATTCTGGGCATGGGGTAGTAGTTCCTGACTGTGATTTTTCTTAAGGCTTTGTAATCAATGCAGAGTCACCAAGTCCCATCCTTCTTCTGCACCAGTACAATCGGGCTTTCACAAGGGGAGGAGATGGGTTTGATGTGCCTCTTTTGAATAATCTCTTGGATTTGATGCCTTATTTCTTCATTCTCCATCATTGAGCATCGATAGACTGGTCCATTAGGTAGAGGTGTGTCGGGGGTCAGATCAATTGGATGCTTGACTTGGCAGTGTGTCGGTACCCCTGTAAGCGAGGTGAAGATGTCTCTATATTCTTCCATGATCCTATCCACTTTCTTTTGCTGCAAAGAGAGGCGCTGTGTAGAGGCCACAGATGTGGTGATGACCTTCTGCTTACTATGAGCACAGATCACAAAGAAGATGAACTTCCCTGTTTATGAAATGACCTTACTGCATTTCTTAGAAAAGATTAATTAAATAGTAGTAGGCGATGGTACCTCTGAGATCCTGTACAATTGTCTACCCAAAGTAATAATAACACTGTTGGATCTAGACTCATACACAAAATGATGCTTCCACAAATATGGTTGTCCTAAAAGAACATCACAAACTTCTAGGGGAGAAATATCACATAGTACCTCATCTTTGAAAGGCTTGATGCCATAGGGCAGACGACATTGTTGGCTGACACAAAGATCTCTTCCTTGACAAAGCCAACCAATGGTGTAGGGCTGTGGGTGCAGTGTCATTGGCAGGTCCAACCACTTGACGAACTCTACTAAAATCAGGTTCTTTTAACTACCATTGTTGACAATGAAATGAATCAGAGCCCCTTTGACCCACATTTGCGAGTGAAAGAGGAGTTCCCCTTCCTACGGTTCTTCTAGTTCGCTTGGCCAAACTTTGGTGGTAGCGACAGTGGTACTAGGTTGAACATCGATAATCCACTTCCCTCCTTCAGGATTTGACTTGGAATCAGAATCGACCTCTGACTTGGAAGACTTCAGCTCAACCATGAGGGACTTCTTGGAGCGGAATTCTTCAGTGTTGTGCTAAGGAATTTTATGGTACTCACACCATTTTCCTGTGTCCTTCTTCATTTTCTCATTGCCTTTCTTGTGTTGTGGCTTGGATGGATTGTCCCAAGGGAGGCCATATCAACTTGGTCCCTTGTTGTGTGGGTTGGGGCTGCCTTTTCCCTGCTTCGAATGTGAGGGGTTCGCAGATCCAAACTCTCGCCGTTTCTGCTTAAATTTCTGCTCGATCTTGACAGTGTATCTATAGGCCGTGCCCAATGAGACGATGTCCAGGAACTCCATTTTTATTTGAATGTATATATGCAAACAACCACAGTATTTGAACACCATATGTCACTCAGAGTCTTTGATACCCAATTTGGTGTGTAGGGTATGGAAAATATTGGTGAAATCTAGTACTGTCTGGTCCCTTTCTTGACGTAGGGCGGTCCATCTAGTGTACTGGTCCTTGTAGATTCCAACAAGGTAGTACTATTATTTAATGGTGTCTCAGAAGGAATCCCATCTAAGGAACACCACAAACATTGTAGATTCCTCCACAACCCTTTGCTCAGAGTAAGTATCCCACTTAACATGGGGAACGACCTTGAGGAGTGAAAACGTGATCTTTTCCCTATCGAAAAAATTGTGGACCGAAAAATATCCTTCAAGCAAATTCAACCATTTATATACAACATCCACATCTATCAGTCCTTCAAATAATGGAATATAAAAATTTACCTGTACCTTGAACGGGTTGCATGGTTTCTTGATGAAGATGCTTCTCCTATTGGCAGCCATCTAAGGATCTGCGCGAAGTTGTCCATCATTTTGTCCCTTTGTCATGCGAGGGATTTCTCGAGCAACATTTTAATAGGATCTCCTGATCCATCATCTTTATTTTCTCCCCCCATGGGTTTTTTTTGAGCTCGGCACGACCGATCTTGTAGTGGCTCGATTGGTTTGAGTCCATACTTCTTCTACCCAAATCTTGTCGGGAACATTGATGAAGAAAAATGAATGAAGAACAGACCGCTTTGATACCACTGATATGGATTTAGGAGTGGAACAAATTGATTAAAAGAATGAATACAATAAAAACTGAGATATGAAGAATAACATGAATATCCAATGAACAATATCTTCTATTAAATAATGAAATAGGATGAAACTGTAAAACTACAGAACTGAAACACTTTCTCAAATGGTGGTATCTATCTTTGAGAAGAGATGTGGCTACTATGCACATCTTTCTGAGAAGAATGTATTACAATGAGGCTCAAGAGGCCTTTTTGATATTACTCATGAATTCCAAAACCATAGACATCGAAGTTGAAACACCAAAAGTTATGTGGGCCCTATGGGCAAGTTGGTGTAATTTAGTACCTCAACTTCCAAGGGTCGTAACTTTTGCATACGACCTCCATTTTAGGTGAGTGATAGGCCGTTGGAAAATTATTTCAGAGAAATAGACATTCCATCATCAAAGTTTGTCTCCGTCTACAGTTTGACTGTGGCAAGCCAAAAAAACAACATTTAGGGCCCCAAAACAGCCTTGGAAGTACAACAAGATGTGCTAACATGAAAACATACAAAATAAGCTAGTTGGATTAGGAGAGAGGCCACCCATATCATCCTGAAGGATGTGTGGGGATTCAGAAATACCCAGAAGTGTAGAACCCGCAATTACAAAGTAGTACAAAAGAATGTGCTGAAAAAAAACAAACACAATGAGCCAGTTGGAATAGGTGGGTGGACACCAATATTCACCTGGATCAACAATTAAACATACACTTATTGATAGTACCTTGCCTTATACAAATTATGGGATGAATTATATGGTTAGTAAGCTAATATAAGTTGTGAAATGGTAGTTGTAACAGTGATTATGACAACAACAAATTAGCTATTAGTATTTCGAGACTAGGTTAGAAAATTAGTAGAGTATAAAGTGAAAGAGTTTGAGTATGAAGTGAAGGAGTTTGAGTTGAGTCTTGTCAAGGAGTAAAAGAGGAGGAATAGTGCCTTAAAGGGTAATGTAGTCAAGGTGGACGACTTCTTCTAAGGCTGCAAATCAATGATGATGATTGTTGGCACAGGGGCAGACCCAGGGTTCAACGCTACAACATCGCACCAACAAATCCCTAACGACCAACCCTTTCGAAAAAACCTATGAACTAGATGAAGTGTCACTTGAGGTAGAGGAAGGGGTGGTTGCAGGACTCAAGTGTCCACAACCTTATATGGGACACAGATCTATGATTTTACTACTTAATAAATCACTTAGCACCGTTAGTTCCTTAATATGTAATCACTATTCACTTCGCTGATACAATAGAGCTTCACAGTATTCACACTAATATACAGTATTCAAGCACTTTAGCATATACAAATGGATCAAACTGAACATATCAAGCACTAAGCATGAATATCTAGATCATATATAACATTCTCACATATAATAAGCACCAAGCATGAATAGATCTATCTAAACATATCATAACACTTAGTATGTAACATGTAAACACATCAAGACAAAACACATCACACAATGTTTACGTGGTTCACCTCCACCCTGGGGCTACGTCCACCAAATATTCTTCTTTATTGTCTTCGGTCAATCGGTTACAACAAGCTAGGACAAACTCTAGATTCAAACTAGGACAGACTCTATTAAACATACCTAGATCCATACTCTAGAAACAAAAATTTCCACTTATCTTACTTCTATAGAGCACAAAGCTTTCAGATCTAACACTTTTAACTATTCTTTCCTTTATTAGAGCACAGAGCTTGCATATATTACCTCTTTTGACCAAAAAATCTTACTTTTACCTTTCTTAAAGTGCCAAGTGTTCAGATCTTTCTTCTTTCCTTTAGATCCGATCTTCTTTTCTTCAGATCAAACTTCTTTCTTTCAGATCTGATCTTCTTTCTTCAGATCGGGATTCTTTCTTTCAGATCTGATCTTCTTTATTTAGCACAGAGCTTAATAAGTCAAGTAGAATACTGCACACTAGGGCAAAGATCTACGCATAGAGCTTTTACAATTTCAGGACGAATATTTGTATAGAGCTTCTTCTTTCTCAGTTCCCAGCAATCACATTTTCAGGTCCCGACAACGGAACCATTTGTTGGCATAGGGGCAGAACTAAGGTTAAATGTTACAACAATGCACCAACAAATCCCTAACTACCGACCCTTTCAGCAACACCTACAAAGAAGATGAAGTCTCTCTCGAGCTAGAGGTAGGGGTGGTTGCATGACTCAAGTGTCCGCGACCTTAGCTAGGACACAGATTTGTGATTGTACTACTTAATAAAGCACTCAACATCGTCAGTTCCTTAATATGTAATCACTATTCACTTTGATGATACAACAGAGCTTCACAGTATTCACACTAATCTACAATATTCAAGCACTTTAGCATATACAAATGGATCAGACTGAGCATATCAAGCACTAAGCATGAATATCTAGATTAGATCTAACATTCTCACATACAATAAGCACCAAGAATGAATAGATCTATCTAAACATATCAGAACACTTAGTATGTAACATATAAACACATCAATACAAAGTACAAAGCACATCACACAATGTTTACTTGGTTCACCTCCACCCTGGGGCTACATCCACCAAATCTTCTTTTTTATTGTCTTCGGTCAATCGGTTACAAGCACAGAGCCTCATAACCCTTACTCTTCATAGGACATAAGATCTACGCAGCTCGCTAGATCCTTCTTCCTTGTGTTACAACACAAAGCCTTCTACAATCTCTCCCAGGGACTTGCACTCAACTCTGCAAGTCTTACGTCGAATGCACAAAGCCTTGATCACACAGATTCAACCCTTAGCACTTAGCCTACATCACATAGATTCTGATTTCACTATATCTCTATATGGCCTAGACATCTATATATACATACAAAATAGGACTAAACATGGGTAAACCCATGGGCCAACATCCCATTCCCGTTACATATTCCCAAAAACCCAAAAAGGGGGCTGAGATCCCGTGATCTCCACTTCGTCTTGCACTCCTTCTTCGACAGGCTATTGAAGTTCTAAAATAGGCCATTATGACCAAGAAATCCCCAAAACTTGGTCAAGGGACAACAAGCCCCCAACACTCACCTGCGACTTGTCCCGAGTCACTCTAGTCTGAGCAATTCTGCCTCAAACATCTTGAGCTTGGCTCGAGCTGCTTTGACTTGCTGCTTTGCTGTGGCCTCTTGTTCCTTCTAGGGGCTGTTCTGTTGTGAACTTCTGGATCACTACGTCATTCACTGGTCCTTCTAGGGGCTGTTCTGTTGTGAGGATGACCTATTCTATCTCTTCTCCTTGGCTCTCGACCTCTGTAAACAATAGACATGCCTTATCTTGCATAGGTTGAAGTCGTTGTGTGACTTCCATCACTTTGATTTGAAGCATATGGATCTACTGCTGAGCTTTACATTGTTCATGAGACCTCTTCATTTTGTCTACAATTAACAGGGCCTTCAACTGCACCTGTAATGTATCTGTGTTCTGCTTCACTTCTTGGAGCTGCGACTCCAATGTATGCAATTACGGGTTTTCAGTGAGATTTTCATAGGTCTGGGCACTGCAGTTACTGATCTGCTTGTACTCCAAGGCAAGAGATTTTAGTCTTTCAACTGCACTGGGGGAAGCTACTTCTCTTTGGTTCCTTTTCTCCTGTGGGGTTTCAGGTATTGCGTGGAGCTCTAAGTCGACGATGCGTTGCTGTAGCTTCTGGATTACCTCTTCCAGTTGTGCCACCTGCTGTGGAACTTGTTCCTCGAACTGTACTTTGATGACTGTCACAGATCGAAGTGCTCTGTTGACCCTTTCCTTAACTTCAAGTTGCTCGACAAGCAACTGTTCCTTGCTTTGCTGTAGCTCTTCTTTTTCTTCATCCCATTTTGCTTGTAGAGAAATATTTTCTCATTCTGCAACACTTCATTTCTACTTAAGGTCTTTCTTTACTTGCACTAAAGCTTGGGTGGCTTGTTCTATCTCTCCCTTAGCTCTTCGAAGGCAAGCTTCAACTGTATCAACAATGCAGTTTAATTGAGCGGGCTCATCACCTAGTTCTAGTGTTCCAACTATCAGGGCATAGTGGATACTGCGTGGCTGGACTGTAGTGCTTGCTGCACTCCTTGGAGTTCATCCTTAATTCAACTGAACACCTCCTCCTACTTAGATTATTTCTTCTTTGCTGTCTCTAGTGAAGCATCATTTAGTGTTGCGATGATGAAGTCGAAGTCATCTGAGGTGAGGGTGGTCTCAAATTTGGTTTTGGTTTCTTTCACTTTCTTCTTTGAAGAGGGTTTCAGAGGGGAAACCTTCATTTTCTTTGAGGGATCCTCCTCGTCTCTTGGCGGTGTAACCTCATCTTTCTTTGGTTCAACTTCTACAGCATCTATATCTCCTCCATCTCCTCCTTGCTCTACTGAGATGGAAGTGGTCTTCACGGATGTGCTGTTTAAATTGTGGACCTCTTCAGTCTTCTTTATCTTGCTAGGTCCGACTGTATCAGGCACATTTTCGGGGCTATCAACATCGAACATCTCCGCAGGGTCTGCTAGAACAAGGAGGTCCGTTGACCATTCCTTGGTAATCTCCTCCAAGTCATACTCCGTTAACTTGTAGTATGACTACAACTGTTGTTTATGCTCTTCAACGTGTGCAGTGATATAGATGAAATGGCGGTCCACGCTGAATTTCATTAAGGGCATGAACCTGTGGAGAGTGATTGTGGTGATGAAAGGCATGGACTGTATGGCTACCTTCAACTGGTTATAATACATGTGGAATACGACATTCAACTACCATTGCTTGTTCATGTGACTAGAGTACCATAATGTACTGAACTTCATGGTCAGAGGTTCAAAGGGCTTGGTGTCCGGAAAGGTCACACTTTCCGACATTTCCCATGCAATGAAAGCGATCAGTATGAGAAGCCAACTGAAGTGGAACTCATATCCTTGGTCTTGCGCTTCTCTGCAATCTAGTTCCAGTTGGTTTACAAGGTACTTCTCCCAATTCATCTGTAGCCCCTCTGTGCACTTCCCTGTGAGGTCGACTAAGAATCCAATTACTTGGGTCGGTCGATTCTTGCGAACTAGCTTTACTACAATCAACTAATAGGAAAGGTGCACTATGCCACTCTCGATAGAGGCTACCTTGTAGCCTCACATTCCCTTCTCTACATCGCCGTAAGTATATTTTATCCTCTGGGAAAGAGCACAGTTTGCAGTATTTTCAGGGTAAAAATCCTGTGGTTCAGGGCCTTGCATGCTAAGCCCTGTGATCCAATTGATCAAAGTCAGATCCACTGTGATGCGATGGTTCAACCATAAGTATCCTCCATGATAGCAGGACAACAACAACTTGATGCATGCGTTCACTTCTTGATGCCTCTCGAAGTGAGGAATCTTCATTACATTAAGCAGTGTGGACTACGCGAGGTTCATGGTCCACTGCTAGGTAACGACCTTTGAATTATTTCCCTTGGTTCTAGACAGATACTTATATGGGGCTAGCATATTTTACACTTTCCTATCACCAAGGTTGAAGTCACTAAACTTCAACGCTGCAATCTTATCCTAATCTACACGCACTGCGCATATCCCCTTTGGAAGGTACGTGATGCAGGAGCATCGTGCAAAGCCAAAAGCACGCGACTAAGCCGAAGGAGCAGTTGAACACGTGGGGGAAGAAAAAAAGCATGTTTTCATAAGGACCCGTTTTGAGTTTTGAAACAAATTCATTAATGTAATAGTTAAGAGGAACGTAATTGCATTTATACTTTGGAGATTGTAAACAGACCTGGGAAAATTATTCCATCCGTCTTTTGTATTAAGGCATTGAAGCAAGTTAATGAAAGTAGGTAGATATGAATGATAGATTAGACAGTTTTAGAGCATAGGAGGGAAAATAGATATAGACACCCTCATTCTTGTATTCATTAGATCAATAAAACACATTGGCATAGAGAAGAAGAGAGAGCTATAGCAGAGAAATGTAGAGAAGAAGTCCATGTATAGGAGCTTTAAAATAATATATGAAGTTTTGAATCAAAATTCATGGTGTTATGATGTTTTTTGTTTACACATGGTGAATGGTATGCTTACAGTTGTTTTAATCTCTCTGTTATGCATTTAATTTGATACTGAGTTGAATGTATGATTTCATATTGAATGTTTGAAGTCTGAGAGAAGAAAGAGAACGAGTTTCAATTGTTTCTCTTCCTGAGAAAGAATTTCCTGCAAGGAGTGCATTGAAAAAGGTTCAGAGTTTATCTTTGAAGTTCAGGGGGGGGATATTGTTGTTCTCATTCCAACAGAAGTACAGGAGTATCACAGGATCCGTGCAAGGAATGAGCAGGCTAGACGATATCTTATAAGTCATCAATTAAGGTTGAAAGGTGAAGGACTGCTGTTGCAGAAAGTTCACAGAGTCGAGAAATCAAATACGAAGAAGTATTTGAAGAATTGCCGCAAGGAGTGCGAGCAGAGGCCCTTTCTAGGAAGGCTTGAATTCACAAGTGAAAGCTGAGGAGGGTCAACGCCTTTGAAAGTACTCAAAGGAAGACATGGATTGAAGATGCCACATAGAAGCTAAGTTCTAGTGGAAGAACACTGGTTTATTTCGCAGGAGTTGCGAGGAGGAAAGGAGCGATCAGAATTCTCCGAGGAGAATTCCTGAAGTCACGGGGACTGTAGGATCTAGAATAGTTGCAGAGTGGATAAGGGT